>KK502407.1:414523-464211 GCA_000688735.1 Glossina austeni
AAGAATAAGAAGAAGAATAAGAAGAAGAAGAAGAAGAAGAGAACAATATACTTATAATTATAATTCTTATTATTATTACAATTTATCTCATATGCATACACATTTATAGAAAAAATAATTTGCGAACCACCACAAAAACAAAACAACGATAGGAAAGAGGAAAATAGATTTCGTCACAATTTTTTCAATTTCGTTTTAAATTTTTTTTAACCGATTGCGTGAAAAATTATACCCACTGTATTATTAATGTAATTTTTAAAATACAAAACTATAAAGACAACAAAGCAAACAACAACGATAACAACGATAACAACAAATCAAGCGAATTATTAAATGTTGAAAATCTTGCTTTTTTCTTTTTTTTTTTTTTTTCGTCTTAATTTAGTACTTTTATGTAAAACCAACCCATTCTCTGCTGGCAAATGCAATCATTTTCTTTTTTATTATTATTATTATTATTATTATTATTATTATTATTATTATTATTATTATTTTTTAAATCAAAGAAAATACGATTCGTTAGCACGGACTTCTCAATACATGAATACCGCTAAAGGTAATTAATTATATGGGAAAGTTACTATCATTACTCTTAAACTAGAGCCACGATCAGTACATTTTTCCTATCGCTTGGAATTTATGTATTTTGAGAATTCAACAACAAATTATTAGATGATAATAGAGGTAAACATATTTGTACGATTGATTTTTATTTTTTATTTTACTTTATATAGACTGAAGATTGATTTTGAAATAAAAATGTAATAAAATATAAAAAAAAACAAAAAAAAACAAAAAAAAACAAAATTAAATGTCATGATGTGGCTTTCTTCAAAATGTGTGTGTGTGTGTGTGTGTGTGTGGAAAAAAAATGATCGTAAAAGACGTTAGCAAAAGTTATTACTTCCGCGACGAAGTGATGAGCCGCCTTACCGTTAAACAAGGTAAGATCGCAATAAGCTAGTGCGTAAGACGTTAGCGTGCGCACACATATTTATATTTCATTGTGTGTGTGTGTGTGTGTGTGTGTGTGTGTGTGTGTGATATAAAAAATATCTCTCCACGGTAACGACAATATGAAGTAATGTTTTCAGAGACCCAGAACTTCTTTCACCTGCGCTATTGCAAAATCAAGTCCACCAAAGGGACACAGAACCCCAACTAGCAAGCGTCGATACCAACGACATGTCCGTGCAAGATCGGGAACTTTCTTTCAACTTGCCTTCACATAAAATTGATTGACGTTTACCATGAGAGATAAGGAAGGATACGAACAGCCATGGACACATAAATAACGCTGGTTTCACAAAGGTCTCTAAAAAAAAAAAAAAGCAAAAAAAAATGCAAAGGAAAACGAAATGTCCTCTACTTTCGATTGTTGTTCAATTTATTAGGCGCGCGAGTATGACTAAGCGAGAGTTTTCTACGAGAGAGAGTGTTAGTAGGCGTAGTCCCGTAGGGCGCTGAATAAAACCATGACTTAAACCATGACCATAAAGCAGTGTCTTTAAGCTATACGTACCTTTATCATACTAAAGCGTATCGAACATAGTTTCTTGAAGACTGGAATAGCTATTGTTCTGAGCTTAAAAGTTTTCCTGCTTCATACGAACGTTTATGCTACCGAATCCTTAAGGCGAACCATTAACCATCAACTATAAACAGGGGGCAGGGGACAGGGGACAGGGGATAGGGGAAACTTGGACGTGATGTATTATGGGTTCTTCCAACCAAATGAAACCATTACTACCAAGTGTTACCAACGATAGTTAATGCAATCGCGACCAAAAATGGTACTGACAGGCCGAAAGTCGATGTTGCGAATTTTCAATATGAAGAAATTCGGCCCTATACACGAAATCTCGCTCAGGAGATGTTTGCAGTTCTGACCTGATATGACCTGCCGTCTCCGCTATTATCAGCAGACGTTGCCCTCTCCGATTACCAGGGACTTCAATATATGACTCGCTCTTTGTTCGAACCGTGCTTCCATTGTTTTTACGGTGCACCAAGTAAAAGATAATCTCAAAAACCCATAAAGGCTCTCCGCACGGAATATACGTTGTTCGTGAAATATGGTTGAAGTAGTGCCTCGCAATGAATAATATCTTGGATATCAAATGTGTAACCAATTTTTTACACAATCCAGCCCAGTTATACATCCGTTACGAACGGGAAGTACTGTTTGTTCAATTCGATAAGCAAAGAAGAATACACAAGCCAAAGTCGGAAAAACCACTGCTTCCATTGCTAAAGCAATTCTGCGCAAAAGCGAGTGAGGCCCACTTAAGGAATGCATTCTAGACATGTCAGATATGTCGACAAGGAGGTGGTTAAATGTGCGCAGCTGTTTGGATCGACGAGTGGAAAGAGATCTCTCCGGCAAAATTTCATTCTGCAAGCGTTTGTCCATCATTGCATAGCAATAAGACAAAAATTAAGGAGCAGCAAACTATAATATATTGGATGAGTTCGTTCCTTTTCACCTGACATCCGCTCATCCATCTATCTATACAGCAAAATGGCTGTACGATATGTTGGAAATGCTAATCGCTATAACTTATTCACCAAACTCTACTCGTTTTACTTTATAAATTTATAATTCCCTAGCAAATAGTCCACCACAAGCACTACAGGAAATTAAAAGCAAGTTCGAGGCTTACTTCACACTACCTTTGAGCGCTATAAGTTCAACAAAATTGCATTCAAACCGAGAGTGAAACATTCCATGATCTGCTGATGCAACTGCACCTACAAGCCGAAACTAGTGAATTTGGTACCCTAACCGATACAGTTTTACGGGACCAAGTCGTCCTAGAAACTAAAGATGGTGCCGCTTGAACGAAACTCCTTTCGAAATATATAACGCTAGGGCTATGCCAGGCCACTGAAGAAGCACAAGAGCACACACATCTGAAGTCCGAAATGAACGCAATGAGATCATCAATTCGCTCAAACATTTTAATTAATTGAGGGAAAAGTGAAAAAGTTTACACCATTTCCAGGCAAGGTGTACAAACAACACAAAGCTCAACTAAAATACCAAAGGCAGAAAGAAGAAAGTGATTACCGCTGTGCACGGGTAGCAGTGAGGTTAGCGGTAGCGATGCTGAAATTTTCGTTGGCATCATTGACAAAAACAACCCATCAAAAAAAACAGCTGATCGCGTCAATGAAACAATTTTGATAAACGGCGAACAGTATCGTGCCAAATTATACAATGGTGGGCGGGGTAGTCACACTTAAACTTAAATCACGATTTAACCGTGCAACAATAAACTGAAAGTAATCGGCGAAGGTACACCATAGTGTAAAGTAACATCGATGGAAACCAATATCAGTTTTAAGATTGCAGATTGTGACGTCATCCGGTCATACTCGGCGTCCAAATATGTGACGCGGTAAATTTGGTACGTAAAATGAACATATTAGGTGTTAAACCCGCTCTAATAGAAGGTCTAGATCGCATAAAAAATTTCGTCTACGGGCTAGACCTGACTGACAACTCAGAATTCGAGATATGTGCAGCAGAAAAACCGACCAGATGCGTAAGACGAGTTAACCCGTATGATCAGGTTAGATGTCGGACAGTCACGCAACGAGAATAACAAAATTAGAATTTGTATCGACCAAACTCGCCCAATGAGTTCCGTTGGCGAAATAGTAGCACAAATGCAAGGAGCTTCACTAGATTGTGTAAAAGAAATCTGGTAAATACCGATAACGGAACGGACACCCACAACTCTCACATTTATCACTCCATGCGGATGGTATTCCTGTAAAAGACTGCACTTCGGAACTAGCTCAGCTCTTGAGATATTCTGAAATACAGCCACCAAATTATTTCCAAATCTTGTCAGTGTTAAAATAGCGACAGACAATATCTTCAAAAGAGCTGCGTGCAACCACTAAGCAAGTCCTTCAGATTATCAAGAATGATGGGTTAAAATTATGTGAAGACAGGTGTGTCGCACAACCGAAGAGCCGATCAAGATTTCGTGTTTCAATTTCGCATGTGGTCGACAATTTCTTTGCATTAATAATTTATTCCTTTTTTCACTTCCCGGTCAATCATAAGTTGTACCTACAAGCACGACAAAACCATGAATTTTGCCGAGTTTTCACAGTTGTATGTCCTTCAGCTAATAGCTGGTTTTCTCTATTAAACGATTGTTTATTTCAATTTACACGACGAGCTCTTGGCTACAAAATAACAGATGTCAAGCATTTACTCGCAGACCTTGAAAATGGCGATATTTCTGAAGGCGTGCAAGATGTAATGAAGCAATTTTAGGACAATAACGATGATAATAAAGAACAAGACAATGAAGATCTCCTCTTAGCTATTCTTAGTGTTGCAGAGAATTTACAGGGAAGCAGCGCATTTCGGAATACAGTGAAAAACGCATACGTTTCAGAGGAATTACAGGCCGTTCCCCTCGATTAGTCGCGCCTCAAACCCCATTCCAATTCTTTTCCGAATTTATAAATGAGGACGTGTTCGCTGCCCTTGTCGAACAAACAAATTTGTATATCAGGCAAAAAAAAACGTCTCCAACTGTCTATTAACTGTAATCCTAGTGAAGTCCGTCGATTTCTAGGTATCATCCATCATAATATTTGTGCAATGTACAAACGTGCCCCACTAAAGCAGCACACTTTATGAAACAATACTTACTCGACAAGTCCCACCAACAGAGTTTCGAATAGTTTGTTCCATGTCCACTATCTAGATATGCTTACAACAGCTTTTTGGGCAGGTATAGGATCGGAATCAAAAGTCGCAAATTTTTTTGACATGGCAGTGATGGCTGTGTATAAAAAAAACAACACAATCCTCACAATAGGTGATTAAAACTCAGAACTTGCAGTGACCTTGAGCTCTTATAACAAATATGATGAGAACGAAAGAGGAAGACCAACCGAGTAGTCTAGAAAGGGGGATAGAAGCTAAAAAACAGCCACGAAGCCCCCTGTCCCGCCACGGGATGCTATAGAGGCCAAGGAACTAAAAATAAACGCAACCTTTCAAGTTGGAAAAGATTTCTAAGGACTGAGTGTATCAGATGCAAGGTGGACTTGAGTTTCATTCATAAATGAATTGAAAATTCCTACACTCTAATGGACGATATAAACACATGACCATTTGTCAACGTCTAAAATAATTTTAGTAACAAACGCATATTGTTGTGAAAAGTCTACGTACCGCTGTTTTATAAAATAAATTTTAAACATTATTACCTGGATTTTTAAATTATTTTTACATAACCTGCGACTACATTCCGATAAGAAACAAGTTTTTAAAACTCAAACAAGAAATCATGCATTTAAAGGTTAAGCTTTTCATGTACGGAAGATTGTCATCGGGGTTAATTTACAATGCATTTCGACAAATCAAAATTCATACACGGACCCACCCATTTGTTATATAGAATTCCAAGTTTGCCCTTGTAATCAGCTGCCGCATAATTTATGGCGAATTTCTGTCCTAAGAATTTTCTTTATCATTATACCTCCACACTGTCACTCTGTTGTTTGTTATGAACGTTGCGCAAATATTTGTCCCCGATCAAAGGCAATTTTTCCGTCTGCCTGTCTGTCTTATTATGATCGTAGAAGTGAATGTAAAAACACAAAATTTTTATTCTAATATCGATCCAGTCTACCTCCGACTATTATCATATCTATCTTTTGTACATAACGGGACCGACTTTAAAAGCAACAATCAATTTTATCTTCCTGTTCAGGCGTCTAAATATATATATATAAGTGTGTGTGTGTGTGTGTGTGTGTATATGTGAATTTGTACATTTACATATTATCCATACATATATATGTTAAGTGGTTGCGCTAATTTTGGCCAACGACTTCTACTACAGGTCGAAATGCTAAGGAAATGGGAAATACCAGTGAACATAACGATTTGAACCGTTTGAGTCCCAGACGGTTTTGAAAAAACACTGTCGAAGAATCCCAGACAGTTTTGACATAAAATCTAAAAAGCGCGATCGCGCTGCTTGACATTCTTCGACAGTTTTCTTTCAAAACTGTCTGGCTTTTCTCGACATGAAGTCTGGACAGCGCTATCGCGCTGCTTGGTACTGAAACGGTTAACCTCTCTCTACCTAAGATAACAGTTGTCAAGTTAGTATTATTGAGAGATTCGGTGTATACAGACGCTAATCATGCTCATCACTCAAAATTTCATTTTCGACATTCATTACTGTTGTGCTTTGATTTGACAAAATCTGCTGCCGAAGCCCGATTAAACACTTGTAGAAGCTCATGGTGATGCTGCTGCGCCATATCGCAATTGTCGATTTTGACTTCAACGGAACAGCTTGGAGAATCAAGAAAATTCGAAGAGAGTGAATTGTGAGACTTAACAGTTTGTAGACATTTACATGGGATGGGAAAGACGCAAGTGAAAAAATGGCCAAAATTAACGCAACCACCACCTAACATGTATACGTAATATCTAAGACATAATAATAGACATTAAAGCACATTTTATGCGCTTATTCTTCGCCTGGTCGGATATAACAGTAGTAGAGAGAATGAAGACGACCTGCTTGCTTATAGCCGCAATTTTGAATTTTCGAGTATTTACACTGACTTTTAAGCGTATGTTCCCACTCCTGGCCAATGTACGCTACTTGAACACATATCTGCAAATGTTTCTTTCCAGTCATATCCGCAAGATAAATTTAATGATAATGATAAGGAGAGTCAAAGCAAAGTTTTATTAAAACAAAACAAGAAAAGCTGGTCGAAGTTCCGCGTTCCTTCTGCGATAAAGATTTTTAATAAACGCGCAGCAAGCACTCGGAATGGCGAAGAAACATGCTCGAAATGTAAATGTGATCAAATGAATGAATTCTGTCAGTGCTGCTGCCGAACTTTTCTAAGGAAATATTTTAACGATGATTATAGGGCGACACAGTATTAACCAGAGAAGGTCTGGTGAACTAACCCGAAGGCGACCAAATAAGCCCCAAAAAGAAACCGCCACAGAAGCACATGTATGTAATAAGAAGATCGAAAAATTGGAACACGCCGAGAGACGAGTCTCAGCGAAGCCCAATATCAATGACAAAGGAAAACTAAGGAGCTTAAGCGTAAAGAAGCCAGATCCTCAACCCATGCACGATAAAAACATATCGAATAGTGACTTGCTCAAGCGAGGCAGCTTAAAGGCTACGAGGAAACTTAAAAGGCTACGGAACAACTTTGGTATAATCAGGTAAACACTTAATGGTAAAATATGCTGGATTTTTCCAACGAAAGAAACAAAAAATATAAAAATTGTAGTGAGATGATGTCAATGAGATACGTAAGAGAAATTAAGTCATGTTGAATGTTTTGAACAACTTTCCTACACTCACTCAAAGGACCTAAAAATATCGTGTGGCAAAGCAAGAAGAGTAAGCCGCTTTGATGGCGTTACAAGCCTTCATAAAATAAATACAACGTAACACTTAAATGGCAAACTCTACAGCGGCCTACTTCCTCAAATTGATAATGAAAGTAGAAGTAAGTAAGTCTTCCTCCCACTTTGGCAAACACCTTATGGACTGTAGGCGCGTATTTAAAGCGCAGCTTTAGTGTGGCAGTGTGGCCTAAGAAAATTTATGCTCTTCGATACGTGCCATTGCTTGGTTG
Source organism: Glossina austeni (assembly GCA_000688735.1). Taxonomy (NCBI): domain Eukaryota; kingdom Metazoa; phylum Arthropoda; class Insecta; order Diptera; family Glossinidae; genus Glossina; species Glossina austeni. Next base: position 422,186 of record KK502407.1, read on the forward strand.
CATAGCAGACACAATCATCGACACAATCAACTCATTTGGTAGCCAATGAACCCCATTACATCGATGCTCGCAGTCTTGGCATCGAGAGATCGAACGGATAGTCATGACAAGATTGATTCTCGAATACCGAAAGATATCGAATCGCTCTCACAAAAGGCAAAAAGAAATGCAACACTGCATCCTTTTCGTCCAATCAAATTTAAATAACAAAGAGAACAAGAATTCAGTAATAGAATTGTTACACGAGTTCTGCCCTGTTGAAGCAACACACACGTAACGCAAAAAAAACATACGCCAAAGGGTAAGAGAGACTCCTCGCCAAACTCTTAAAGTAATTTTTTTGTAACCCAGCCAAAAGTGATACGAACGATGTACGGGCGAAAACTCGAAAGGGGACAGCCAATATTCCAAAATAAATTCTTGGCTTTGGAAAAAGTTGTGCAACTTTAGTTTTAAATATTTCCAAGTTAGAGCAATAAAGTGTATTGAAGTAGTAATAAAAACTCACCTTATCCATAAACATTTGACAAACGATAACACCCAAGGACCACCAGTCAGCGGAATGGCCGTAAGGTAAACCTTGTAGGATTTCAGGAGCTGCAAAGACAATGAAACGAAAAGAAATCGTATTTACTTACCTGAATAAAACAAATAAAAATTTTCTTAGACTAACTCATTTTGTATAACAAACCATGTAAGCTGGCAACCTTTTGAAGAAGGCCAAAAATTAAAAAAAAAAAAAATTATCAAAGGAAAAACACAAAGGTCAAGTTTTTTTTTAATTTTAAATTAAGTTTTGATTTCATTTCTAAATCATTTGTTTTTTGTTTTCTTAGTTTCTTTTTTTTTTTCTTCTTCTTGTTTAATATTACACAAGAAAATATTTACATAAAATTTCTTAATTATACATACATACATACATTATATATATATCTATATATATATATATGTATATATAATTGTTAATAAATTGAAAACTTATAAAATATTTATAAATTATTGCTAAGTATAGTAAAAATAAATTTAGTTTTAGAATATTTTTTTTATGGGTTTTCAGATATTTTTGACTTCAAACTCAATCTCATTTATATGCTTCATAAAGCATGGGAGCTTAGATAAAACATACACACATAGTAAGCACATTCCCAAATTTTCTATATATATATATATATATGTATATATATATATATATATTTATTACTTTATTTACAACTTATTTCTAAAACGCGAAGAAGGGATTAAGGGCAATTACATAAAAGTTTTTAAGAACAAAATTTCGTTCATTACTGTTGCTAGTATGAGTTTATTGACGTACACCACGCATTAAACGATATTCGTTACACTTTTTGTATTTAATTAAATGATCTTTGCACTTAAACTGAACTGTTAGCTATTAAATTACTTATATTTTTATTATTTTATTAATTAATAATTGTTAAATGAATCACAATATATTTTTTATTATTTAAATGGAATTTTTGTTCTTTTTTTATTTATAAAATCTATTCTATAAACCTTGAAGTTGCAGTAAATTTTCATTTCTTTTCGGTCCTTCTCTTTAATTTTTCTTTTCAATAAATAATAATAAATAGATCACCTACTTAAAAATTAAAATATATGAAGGAATCCATTTCTTGTTCCTTTCGTAATGAAACGATTCATCTGTTTAAGGCGTCACTCAATGTTTTTAAAATCTTCATCCTCCTCTATCTTGTGTGTGTGTCTATGGGTGTTTGTGTGTGGGTGTGTGTTTGTATATATATATATGTGTATATAGATAGATAGATATATATATATATATATAGATAGATAATGGTGTATATACAAGTGAAAAAAATCGTTGTTATCTCTTTATCTTCTCTTTTGTTCATTTTATATAATTCCAATCCACTACTTATCACAATTTTGAAACTGAAATTTCACCAAGCACTTGGTTCTTCTGATACTTTACTTCCAAAACAAAAAAAAAAGAAGAAACACACTTCCAATTTAAATTTTCTTTTGTACTAAATAAATAAAAATTTTAATTTCCATTTTTACCGCAATTTTCACAAATTCGTAGAACGAAAGCTCTAGAAACTAGAGGCGAAAAGAATACGTGTAATAAAATATTTATTACATTACTTTAAAAAAAAAAAAAAAAAGGAAAAATAATTGGGAAAAACTAAAGCAACTAAAGATCATACAATCGATGAAGCTCGACTATGTATAAGTCGGTATTAGCATATGGCATAGAGTGCAATCAGTGACATCTTGTTTCGTCAATTCGTCTTAAAAGCTCTAAGAAAATCGAAAACCTTTAAAGCATTTTACTTATAATTGTACATAATCTAAAGAAAAAGAAGAGAATTCAAAAATTTCCATAAAAAAATGTTTTTACCACATTTTTATTATTATAAAAATATTTCTTTATTACGCCAATTAGTATCGTAATAAGAATATCGCATGCAAGTTATAATAAAAAATATTGCATACTAGAAAATCTTGAAACTTGAAAGAGAAATTAAATGAAACACTTTTTCATACTATATGCAGCAGACGGACACAAAAATATGAAATCCGCAATAGCAGATTAGCGTTTGCGTAGCTTTCAAAAAAAATCAATCGTTCAGACAGGCGATAAGAGATAAAAAAGGATGTATTCGAATAATTAATTAATCTTATTATAGTGCTCACTCGCTCACGCTAAAGTACAATTACATCTAACTATGGTTAGACAGCAAAAATGTTTTTTATTTATTTGTCCACAGTGTGTAGTGACTATTATTAAAGATTGTCAAAACACGACGGAATTTGCCAATTAAAAGTGATTAAGTTATGCTAAGAAAATTTTACACGTTCGACAATTATAAAATCTACATTGAATATAATCTAAATATGAAGCGATGAGATAACTATTATATTTCTCACACTTAATTGCTCGTAATTTTCTATAAAATTCGTATCATGCGTCCTCTTTGACGAGATAATTTTTTTTTAAATTAAATCGCATTGTTTTTTTGTTGGAAAGAAAGATTTAATGAAATCATATTGGTGTGGAAGCGATTGATTGATTATATGATTCTCTAGCTTGATTGTTAATTATTTCATTTAAAAAAAAATTTTATTAATTTTATAATTTCGCAAGAAGCCATAATTAAAAAAGCAAAATAATCTAAATTGAGATGAAATTAAATGTAAGAAGGCCAAGTTCGCGCTGTGAGCAAAATCTTAGGCAAATATGTGAAATACAAATTCTTGTTCTTATTCGGATCCTTAATTCTTTAGTTCGGAACAAATCATCGAATTTTTTAACTATTACAGGTATGGTATGACTATGGTTGCAGAAACTTTTAACTTTCAGATTAAATTTTTACGAATTATTAACAGACAGTGAAACCTCCAAACAGGCAAACGGACATGATTATCTTACTGCTGAATTTCACGCTAATCAAACATATATATATATATATATATGTATATATAATTGGTTTGGCCTTCATTGTGCACCGAACTACGAACTACGAACAGAATGATATATCGTCCTCCTCTGGTGATGAGTATAAAATTTCTGAAATGAAAAATTTTCAAAATACTACCTGCGAGATTGTAGATAAATGATTTGTTATATTTTCCTGTACATACTTACATACAATACACAGGGAGACATACTTATATTAACCTGTATATTATTACTGGCAGTTTAAATGGCTATTAATAGCTACACAAAAATTATAGGCAATTGTCAGAAAATGTTTAAAAAAAATTTAAAAAAAAAAAAAAAAAAAAAAAAAACATCTAACTTCCTATACTCAACTTCATTGCTGATTCATTCAGGTTATCATTTTGGTTTTGTGTTCCTTACCAAACTAACGTGAAATTCGAAATTCTATGCTTCTAATTAATTATATTATTTAAGTGCTTACAACCTAAACATTCATACGTTTCTCTTTTAGCATATGCAAGTAAAATTAAATAAACGAACGTTGGGCTACAATCAAAACTTATTCTTCTCCTCGGTGTGCAAGGGAGAGCGTAAGTTGAATATGTGTCAAGATTCTGTTTTTTTTTTTTTCTGTTTCTGTTTCTGTTTCTGTTTTTGTTTTTTTCCATTTAAATTATATTAAAATTATATTAATAATAATAATAATAATAATAATAAATAGAAAATAGTGGTATATATGAAAATATAGTAAATAGATTATATGCGTTGCAGTTGTCTTTGCCGTTTTTTTTTTGTTTTCTTTCGTTTTTTGTATAAAAAAGGTATTTGTGTCTGTTAAGCTATCACGAGTGTTGTGTGTGTGTGTGTAATTTTTAAGAAATTCTACTTAAATTAAAACTGAAGCACATTCTCATGAAAATATTTTGATCCTTTAAAGTGTAAAATAGTTATACTAAATAATCGCTTAAAGTTAAGAAAATTTCAAACTTCTACAAGGTACCTAAACATGATTGATGCGGCTGTTGTTGATGGTGGCAAAAACACATGAGTAACATTACACCACGCACTATTAACGCAAATGAACATTTTGTGTCAGCGGCTGTTGTAATAGCCCTTGTTGTAGCTGTGGTTATTTTTGTTGTTTTTGTTTTTGTTGTTTTTGTTGCTGCTGATGTTGTTGTTGCTGTTGTTTTTGTTGTTGCTGTTGCTTTTGTTGTTGTTGTTTTTGTTTTTGTTGTATTTGTTTTTGTTGTTGTTGTTGTTGTTGTTGCCTTTACTGTTGATGACGTCGATAATGGATTATAATAAACAATCATTTGATGTTTATTATTATTACGCCATAAATTGAAATTGTCAACGTTATTAACGGCTACATTATATTCATTTTGCTTACGTAACTTATAGATGACTTGAGACTTTTTTTTTGTAATACTTGTCGTGTCACTTAAGCGTTGAGCGGTATTGTTAGCATCATCACATAGCTTATAATGCTTTTTGAGGAGCATTGCCGGCTTTTCAACGCGTCACAATGCAAACGTTTCTTTGATAATTTTCTTGACGGTATTTCCGACGGAGGGTGATGCCGTATTTGATGTAGATGAAACGAATTTAAATAGATATGGCTGTACATCGGGAAACGAGGTATCGAATATTAAATCCAATTCACTTTGACTTGGCGTTTTTGGTACATAATCCAATCGATTCATTATCTCCGTAATATTAATGACTTTCTCGGTTAATAAATCGGCCACATTTTCCCGACATAGCTGACGTTCATCTTCAGTTTCGTGTTTTATGAGATCTAAATGAACGGTCCACACCTCCCACGGAATACACTCAGCAGTGAAAGGCCAATGTGATTTTTTCTTTTGAAAGAACTCTAAACTAATTTGTCCGGAACCACAACTGTCATTGGACCTCAATTTCTCGCTAAATAGATTAATTTCCCGTTTAACAGTCCTCTGTAAACTATCTGACGTGCAACATACGTAAGTGAAATCAATGAAATCACAGTCAACGTCTGTATAGCCGACAGTACCTATAGAATACTGAGCGTCGCCCGTATAAATGTATTTGCCAAGGCAGCGATGGAATAACACCGTATGAAATATACTAGCTATCGCTTCATCGACTTGGCGTCCTTCCAGTGTTAAATCGAAAATCTCCGAACGAGCATTCATTTTGGATATTTAAATAGATATATATATACAAATAAATCTAGTGTTTTCTACTGTTAAGCGAAATCAAAGTTCAAGTTTCTCAGATCGTTTAATTTTGCTTTCTTTTCTTTTCTTTTCTTTTCTTTTGTTTTGTTTTTTTTTTTTTTTGTGTTTAGCTTCCTTTTAGTGCAAATTTGAAAATTTCTATAGTTGTTTAATTTTGTGGAGAGTAAATTTCATATCGTACCCATATATTGTAGAGTGCCACACATTGTCTTTGTGGTGAAACCCAATCTTAACCATTTGCTTAAACCGAAATCCGTCAATTTCAAATGGTAATCATGAGTTAAGAGAATGTTCTCCGATTTCGCATCACGATAAATTATTCCAGCGTTGTGTAGAAAATCTAAATGGAAATAACAAATTACAAAATGCATTAATCAACTCGGGATACAAAATGCGCATACACACACACAACACACATACCCAAAGCCAGAGCAATTTCAGCCAAATAAAGACGAATCAAATCCAAAGAAAAAGTACAAATTTTTGAAAATAATTCACCATTAGGTACGTATTCGGATACTGCAAAAATAAAAATAAAAAAAAAAAACTTTATGAAATTGCCGCCCAACTGACCATATCCAAGTAAAAGACAAAAATTTTTTGAGTCTGCATTCCGTTGTCAACTACGAAAAATCTGTTTTTGCTAATGCTTTGAGTATAAAAGCGAAACGAAGCATTCGCGTGCACTTTTGCCAATGACAATAATGTTTCTCTTATAATCCCACGATCCCCCCGACACTTATCTAAATTTAATTTTTTGATTTATTTGTGGGCAGGATTAAGATTCTCAATGTAAGATAAAACACAGAGAGAGAGACTCTACTGAACTGAAACTGAACAGCAATTTGAATAATTGTGTAAGTGCGAAGTGTAGGATATTTAATAGTGGGGCGTGGCTCACAACACTTCTTCACTTTATTGACTATTTTTGGAACAAGCAAATATCTGCGAAATGTTGAACGGCAACGCAGCAGACGAACGGCTTGATAAAGAGATATGGAAATAGTTTAATGAAATATCGTACACAAGTAGCGCGTGTGGAAGGAAAGAGAATTCCGCCATGACCAGTAGTTTAGGGTCAAAGGCATTTTCCCGCCATAATTATATATATAGGCATAAAATTGTTGAACAAATATTGCATTTTTTCCTTTTCCAATTCCTTTCAATCTCTCGACTTAAAATTGCAAACAAATCCATTAATTCATTAATTCATTAATTCATTGCGGAAAAAGCTAATCTCAAGTTAATTCCTCCTAATGTAGTTTTATGAATGATTTTGAACGCGTGCTGTTGGAAGTCATTGAACGCGTCTACACGCATACATATTCATCATGCTCATCTACTTACATATGTGTAAATTATGACGATTTTGCCATATATCAAATTGCCGGACAATGAAAGGATAATGACCGCAAACTTTTTGTATATCGACTTCGTTTTTAATTTGCTGTACGCTATTCTCAGCGATAATCTACGAAACGATAAAAAAACGATAGAGAATTAATTTAACTAAAAAAATTACACTTAAAATTAATTAAATTAATAAATGATAATACCTTTGATTTCTTCAAAACTTTTAAAGCATATGTCCCCCCGTTAGGTAGTAAGACATCATCAATATTATTATCAATATATTGTTTCTTATTTTGGTTGCGATGTTGTTCTTCTTTATCAATCACTTTGAAAACAACACCATAAGCACCTTTGGCGACCAACTGTTCAATATGAAGTTCTTTGTTGCGACTTGTGTCTTTAAAATGTGTACTGAAAATGGTATTCGTTAGAGGTTTATGCCATTGCGTTTTTGAGCGACGTTGTTGTATGGCCGTAAAACTGCTGCAATAATAATAATAACAATAATCAAAATAATGACGACGCATACGGTTTAAAATCATTGCAGAAAATATAAACAGAATTTTGTTGTTTTTCTAACAACAATGCATACATGCAAACATGCATACATGCATTCATACATTGTTTGTAAATATAAATATAAATAATATTAAGCACAGCAAACTATATATTACCTCCTGCGTATAAACTTATTATGAGATTGTTGCTTTAGAGAATTACGTCCAGAAAATGAAAGATTCCAATTTAGGCTACCCAAACTCCAAACAGAACTCTAAGAAATTGTAAAGAAAAATGCGATAATTAAACAAAAAAAAAACACAATTTTATTATTTATTATTGTTTATCTTACTGTTGTGTTGTTATTATTGTTGTTATATGGCTTTCAAAAAATATTTTTATTTATCTTTAGTACGAATTAAGTTTTGTTTTGCTTTTACCATACATACACACCTCGTCTCACTTAGCCTTCTTCTAAAATTGTTACACATTGATAACCGTTCCGTATTTGTATCTGCTATGCCTTTGTCAGCACGTATCAAATTAATTAACGTCATATACATATATATATATATATATATATATATATATATATATATATATATATATAGATAATAGCAAAAATAATTTCAATTCGTTACAAGCTTCGAATAGCTCTAATAAAGTATAATAATTATGTGCATTTTTCTTTTCCTTTTTATTAGTAGTCATAAGAAGGAAGAAGCAAATTAAACCACCAGCAATGGCAAAATTCTTTGCTATCTCATGCGAGTTTGATTTGACATACACGCTAAGCATCACGCGAGAGATGGCGTTTAACAACAAATAAAACTATGTTCGCTTAAAGACAAAAATTTTAACTAAGTACCCGTCACTTAAGGTCCGCTTATGAAAAATTACTGTTTACTCTTGAGATTGTCGACTTGTCGGCGGGCGAGTGAGCCTCTCCGTCCGTTGCAAAGGACGTCGATACGTTTCCAATAAATTATTCGAACAACGTCTTATTGGAACAATATGCTAAATCCTTCGGTCGGAATGAATGTGTAATCGTTTTATATCTGTCCGTCGGTCTGTCCATCTTCATTGACGAACAGCATATGTTCGGATTATCAGTTTTTTATGCTTGCACAGAAAGTATGTTAAATCCTTCGGTCGGAATGAATGTGTAATCGTTTTATATCTGCCCGTCTGTCTGTCCATCTTCATTGACGAACAGCATATGTTCGGATTATCAGTTTTTTATACTTGCACAGAAAGTATGTTAAATTCTTCGGTCGGAATGAATGTGTAATCGTTTTATATCTGCCCGTCTGTCTGTNGTGTAATCGTTTTATATCTGCCCGTCTGTCTGTCTGTTCATCTGCTATCTTTTCTTCTATCTCTATCTATTGAGATCATTGCAATGTCGCATGAATCTCAGCAAATTACGTTTGAAAATCAAAAGATCGATATATGCACGATCGATATTAACACCAAAAAATATATATTAAATAATTTAGGCGATGTGATTATCTGAATATGCCTTTCAATCTATCAAATCTTATCAAAGATTCACTGCAAGCATACGCAATGCATCCCCTGCCCCTAGATAATCGGCATAAAAATGTTATAACATCAACTTCCAAGAAAAGAAAAGAACTTTTTTAGCTTTACAATGACACCAAAATCATTGCGCTTAATAAACATTTTTCCAAAAACATTTTCACACACTTTGAATGGTTATGTAGGTCATAGCGGAGCGGTCACTAATGCTCACTGATTTCTTTACGAAAATGTGACCTTAATCTGAAATGGTTTACATTCGTTACGTTTGCTTAACGCAAATATCTTTAATCGCTTACTAGAGGGAAACTTTATAGCTTACTGCACCGGCTCTAAAGTTTCGCTACAGGCGTAGAAATGAATATAGTAAACTGAAAGTGAACGAGTGGGTGGGGAAGCTGAGAAAACTGTTAAAGGAGTTGATTGGTACTTGTAACGGTATTTTCTTGGGCAGGGTAGATCTCAGCCAATCCAGAGTCCGTTTCCAAGACAATTTATGAAAGATGTGTTGGACCTTCGGGTTTGGTTTTAATTTAATTTACTTTTGGTATTTATTTCGTAGAGATTACCGACGCGCTTTCAGAGCGTTGGGATGGAAAAAAACCAGCTTGGTGGCCTGGACTTTTCTCGTTGCTTGACTGTGTTTGCACGCGTGTGCTCTATTTTAATTCCGTGGGTCCCTTCCTAACAATTTCTCGTCACAAAAAAACGTTCACCAGTCCTTCAGGGATGGCGATTAAAGCTAAAGCAGCTCATACCCTATCCGTAAGGTCAGCGGTCCTTTCATCGCTGGATATTTCTCTTTCTCTTGAACACTTGTCCTGAGTACAACCATCTATAAGTACAACGCAGTCTACGTTAAGCCGATGCCCGTGGCTCTGGGGGATTTGGAATACATTTTCGATTAACCGGCTGACGTTCGTATTCGATCGAAGGTCTCCAAGAAAGATTTGAAGGCTCCCACCCAGCACTGCAAATGGTACGCTCATCGTCCGCAGTGAAGTATATCGTGCACCGTATTAAAAAACTCATTTCATATTTTCACGTCCAGAACGTCGACAATTGCCGAAGCTTGTAAATTGGCACCAACAAGAGAGAAGGCTTGTTGATCCTATACCGATAGTTTTCTCAAATCTCGAATAAGGATTTCACTCATCATCATATAGCGTTTATATTGTTGTTTGGTGCTGCTTGGTCTCTTAGGGAAATACAACGAATCACAACACAAAGTGCTGCCCTCTGCTATTGAATCAGGAAAGTTCCTCATTAGATAGAATGAGGGAAAAGGATGAAGAACAGAGTCAGAGAGCACTGCTCCTGAGCTCAAGTTTAATTTATAAAATTAGATTCGATGCGGCCCTTTAAGGTTGAAAACGACTGGTAAATAAGAAGAAGAAAATCGCATCTCCTTTTATTGTGCGTGCAATTTTTTTCAGCCCCGAAAGCCTTCTCGATTTTGATATATTTTTCTCAATTGTATCGATCTTTGAGCTATTCTGGCATTTGATTTTTGGAGCGCCTTTAAAGGTGTATATGCAGAGTTTTTACTCATCTTTGAAAACGCCGAATCTACAGCGGACTTACATCCAATACCGTCCGCGATTGTAATGTGTTTAAGTTACGCGTAAAAATGTTTTTTAAAAATCATTAAGAAAAATTGAACGCAAGGCGTGAAAGGAAAGGCGAACTTCTCGCATTAAACGTGATTGGCTCGAGAACAGAAGCATAAACCAGGAAGAAAGACATCTGTCTTAACTTTCAGGCAAATCTTGGATATCGGCTGCGATAAAGTACTTAGGGGAAAAGCCTGTTCAGTGTTTTGTTAACTTCCAAAGGCCACGCGATTTCTAAAGAGTTCTTATGAATATTCGAACCAAAGGTTTTTTTTTTTTTTTTCAAATATCATAATATTAAAGTATGGGTATTAATGCGGATTTGAAAGCTCCAACAGTATAAATATTATTAACTCAAAACTCAGGCAACACATTGTTGTCTTACTCTACTTTAAAATATTCAAAGTGTAGAACATGGGCAGTGCTTTGGAAAAAATTCAAACTATGCCGACAGTAAGCACTTTGAACTTGTTTCTGGCAAAGGTGGGATTTAAGAGTTTGAGAAACTTTTGAAGAATACGCCTCCAATCAGTTCTAATTAAGATCTGTTCTGTGGCTCGGATTAGATTATTTCGTGGATTTCATATTTCAGAAGTGGCAGAATAAATCCGTGGCAGTATGAAAGGGTTCACTTTTGGAACGCTTTGTGCATACGAGCTAATTTTCGAGCTAATATCGAATCCTGAAACGAAGGTATTTCTACTTGCAAACGTTCTTCTCAAACGCGACTTCTCTGAATATTTTCAATTCTTCATTTGTACGCTTCACGAGAGCCATATTAAGTTGATCGTGTGCTTGTAGAGCGTAAAAATAAACATCCGACAGCGTATAACTTATACGCTTGGTGAGCTTGAAATCGCTCTACTGCAGCAGGTTTAGCAGGTTATACACAAATCATAGGCTTTCATATACAAATTTTTTTTCTTTCATTTCCTTTTTCGTTTTCTCCTCTGTCATGTGCCGCGAAAAATGAAATCGCTCTGCCATATCGAATAAAATCTTACGATAGATTGCATTGCAGTTCCGACGCTTTTTGGAAGCAAATTTTTGTTACTCTTGCGGCTGATGCTCGATATGCAACGCAACCGGGCATTTCATATGATGTTCGCACGACAGCGACTTTATTGTGTTGAGAGGCGAAATATGAAATTATTTCGCGAACACACCTACGAATGCCTTATTAAGATTTTCGATGATAATAATGCACAAGAGAGCACAGTACACAGATGAACAGATCTCATCTTTCGATGATCATATCAAACACAGATCGATTATTTATCTTTTGGTGAACCAAATTGTGGTCGTAGTCCACGTGGTTAAATAAGTTTAAAATAATTGTTGCCTGCTATTGATCGTAACGGATTATTCAGAAAATCGAACTTGCCAGATATAGCAAGCAAACCCGGCATGATTTATTTAATTATGTTCGATGTGCAATAATACGCAAGAATTTTTCAGAGTTGTAAGGGAGAAGAACACGCGGCACTTGCAGCTAATTTCACTTCTCAATTCAAAGCAATCAGTTAGAATGCGTCCGGCTGAGTTCTATTACTTAGGATACCTGTGTGTGTGTGTGTGTGGAATGGGATGCAAGAGGGACGCCATCAGTTTGCTGCAAAGTGGTGAGTGAATAAAGGTCCGTATAAGAAGTCCATTGAAGGCAGTCGAGAGAGAAAGCAACTCAGCACTCGTACAGGAAGATGTTGAGGAATACATCAAACATCTTCAAATTCAAGTGTTTTACTTAGAAATACGACAGCACTTCCCGCCAACCCCCAATATATTAAAAGCATGGACGACAAGGCGCGATTTTTGACATCGGAACAAGCACGGGCTTGAATTGATTTCAATCAGAAATCCCTTATGAGAGATTTCACTTTATTTTCACTTTACCCAAAAATATATTTTTAAACACCGGAATGCCGAATATTTTGGGGGGAATTATAATAGAATTTCGAACACGAGAAAATGTTTGTCTGCGTTAGCTTACCGCAGTATGCTATGTCGAGCAAAACGATTTGTTATCCGATTATTGTTAACATTTATTTACTTCTTCTTCTTCTTCTTCTTCTTTTACTATTATTGGGATGGATTTTGGGTATTTTTTTCTTTTTTATTTGATTTGTTATTGTTTGTTATTTTTTGTTCTCTCTCTCTCTGTTTTCCTTCCAACATCCCACTGATATTATAAAAATATTACCTTTTTGTTGTTTCGAATTTTATGTTTAACTTGAGTTTTTTTCGAGTTTTTTTTTGTGTTGTTACTCTTTTCTTTTATATAAATAAATTATTAAAAAAGTTCATTTATTTATTTATATTATTTTGTTATAAATATCATTAACACAATATGACTGAGTTTCAGCGAGTGACTGAGCGAACTGTTAAGTGCAGAGAAGGAAAGAAAGAAAACGTCACAAATTATAAATTTTTGTTTTCACAAATAAAAATAATAGCAATAACAAAATAAAAATAAAAACAAAAACAAATGAAACGAAAATAATAAAAAACTAATAACAAATTTAATCAGTTGTAAATGTTAATGTAATGGAAGAAAACCTGATAAATGTGCTTGTTGGAGAATGCGAATCGAATGAAGGAAACGCTTACTAAGGTATATATGTACACATGCATGTATGCATGCTTGCATACATGTATGCTTGCTTGTTTTGAAGGGAAGGGGAACGAACGCGATGGACGTCGACTAGTAGACATGCTGACGGGATCATTGCGTTCTATTTACTATGTATCCGCTTATATAGGTCTGGTGCTGCTTGCAATGGTAACGCCGTTATTATTATTGTCGTTTAAATATTTATTAAACAGTTTAATAGCGTTGTTATTGTTGTTGTTATACACCCATATTCACACATATCAAAATTTATGATCTAAAATTTGCTTCAGGTCGGTGTAGTTGAATTTGAATCAAGAAACGTGCGCGTTAGTTGTAAACAAATTTAACGATATTGAAATCGCACGACCAAAACAACACACATACAATAAATTGTTTATTGTGCATCGGGGAAAAAGTAGTTAAATTTATATCTAAATTTCGCTCGCATGCGAAAAGAGGAAAACAAAAACAACTTTCTCACCTTTAAAAAGAAAACCATAATAAATTGCAAATAATTAAAAGGTAAAGCATTACGTCTGACGATAATGGCATCCAATCCAAGGCGAGTACAAACATGTACGCATTCATCATCTAAATGGGCAGAAACGAAAACAAAATTGTTGTTATGATAAAAAAAGTTGCGAGAAGCATGTAAGTAAGCACATGCGCCTCCGTCCAATATTTGGATGCGTAATCCAATATTTAATACGATTCTTAGATTAACAAAATGGTCAAAATAGCGATCGAAGAAACGGTTATATACCTTTTGCAAATGCCCCGCCCTTCTTCTTATATACACATACATATATTTTTAGCTGGCGATTCGTTCAAATTTTTTTTCACATTTAACTTCTGCTCGATATTGTGCATGATCTTTGAAATCTCTATACCGCAGAGAACGTGTCGTAGCGACAAACGGGTTCGGCTGAAAGAGCTCAAATCGATTCCGAATCACTATTCTAGGGATATTCTAGGGTTCCCATCGAACATACGCACTCGGTTTACGAGTCTCGTTATCGAACTAAAACAAAAGATAAAAAAGCTACGATCGCTTGTCGGGCGGGCTGGTGCACGATTGCTTTCGTATCGAATTGGCCTTCTCGTTGATTGCATTCGCTATGAGATGTTTGTGCTATCGCCGGCGTGTGTATAACAAAATTAATGCAACGAAGCAAATAAGCGAAAAGCAAATAAGTAAACGAACCAAATATAAATTTGAAAAAGAGGAGATCGTTGATAGAATTAATGTCGAGGAAAAATAAAGTGTTTATTAAACCATTGTCAGCGCTTCTTTCCCCGGCAGCTGGCTTGATATTATTAATAATTTCCACATTAGATCTGCCAAACAGGCCCTAAATATCGCATTTCCAGAATACTTCTCAACAGCATTCGTACTTTTGGTCAGTTTTGAAAATGTTTTCGATAATTTCATATTCATTTTCATCGTTTCTCATGGTTTACCGCTTAAACATTTTCAAATTTTGTGAGATCAAGTAAGTATTCTGCCAATGTCCGTTTATTTTATCAAATATTTGCTTTTGCTCGGATATTTTACTCTCTTTTCCATTTGAATCTCAAGCTTTGCTTTCAAGCTCATATAAAGCATTTTTCGCTTAATATCGAGCTCAGACTCATATGCCATCGAGGTCGGCCGACCGAAGGCTCGTTAACGAGAATCATAGCAAATTCGACATCAAGTTTACTCGATAACCACGAATCGCATAATTCGATCTGTGACTCGAATAGAGTGATAAGACAAAAAGTGTATTTATCTGCAGCCCACACATTCGTATAAACTTAACAGCGCCTTACCACACGTAGGGTAGGGGAAAGTATAGAAACTGAAAAAAATATGAAAAGGTATCAAATTTTTATATCCGCCACCGAGGGAAGGTCCACTTCAGCTCGCACTACCAAAGGGCGACAAAAACCTATATTTAAAGTTTATAAGAATCGCGATCGAATGCTAATGCTGCGACTTGACTTTCGAAACCTGAATTTTTATGATTCGTAATGCATCGGGTCCTCGGGGGGCAACTGCTTTTGAAGTGATAAAATAAAAGGTTTATTTTGGTGGGAAAAAAGCCATTAGAGTATTAGAGTAACTTGGAACCGTGTTTGCAGTATAATAATGTAAGAGCAACGTATTGGCTCATAATTACAAAAAATCATTAGTAAATCAATGGAATAATTTACCGCAAGTAACACAAGAATATAAAAATAGCCGACCGATCGACCGACCGACCGACCGACCGACCGGTCGCGCACTCACATGATATTATTTATTTTATTATCAACAAGCAGGGAATTAATTAGAAAGCAAATAATTACAAGCCAGACACTGATAATAGTTACACGACCGAAGATAGTGATTGTGTGTGTAAGTGAGGTGAAAGAAACTATTGTAAATGATTAAATGAAGGAAAAAAAAGGTAAATAAAAAACAAAAAGCAAAAAACTGTCTGATGAAATATCTTATCAACTTGGGGATCATTTTCAATTTCAGCGCGATCCATAAGCAAGCATAGAACATGTACAACATACAACGCGCACATATGCACATATGCATATTTGTATATTGAGAAAATTATACCTAAATAATGTCGGCTTCATGTCTCTATGTAACGTTGGCTCGGCCGTAAACGTCAAACACAAAAAGAGAACCGTCAAATACACTCGCAGTGTCGAGCGGAGCAGATAACCAAACACCTATATTAAGTATATCAATATATGTACAAATGACAAGGTCTTCGTACACACACACACACATATATATATATATATATATATACATATGTATATATACATATATCCGTATACTAAGATTGGATTGTTGGGAAAGCGAGGGCACATTCTCGACATACGTTCGTATGTAACTGTAATTAGTTTTGTAAACGAATCTTCGTGGAAGATAGTTGCACAGCAAAATAAAATTGACTGCATCCACTGCCATCAGATGCCTGAAGAGATTTGCTTGCAATCTAACAGTTGATAGAAACTGATCGCAAACTGAACACAACGACATCATATCAGAGAGAATGAGAGAAGAGTTTGACTGGTTTGACTGTTCAGGCGTGACTACCGAAGGCTTGCCTTCAAGGAAGACCTGTTGAGTTCTCAAGAAAACAAGAAGAAGGCCTTTCAAGCCCATTTACTGCATTTTTTTTTTCTTGAAATTTCTTACTTTACCTACTAAACCGATCAAATGATCGACGTGTTCAACGAACGAGAGATTTTAAAGCTTTTCGGAAATTCACATATGCATATATACATATGTAGATAATAGATCCTCTATGAACGGTTGTTCTTCATATAGTTGAACGTTAGTTAGTAAATTATACGATAAGATAGGATATCACGTTTCCGACAACCTAATACTGTGAAATTCACAAATTAACGTATCACCATTTCCTAAATATGTGTACACACAAATACAAATTCATTAGTTTTGCAATCGTTTTTGTTGTTGTTGTTTTTTTTTTTTTTTTTTTTTCTTTTTTCTTCTTTTCTTTTCATTTTTTATGTGTAAATATTATAAAGAAAAAAGTGCGTATTTATATGAGAAGCAAGTAGAAGTAGTAAAGATTTGATATATATATCGATATGTACATCCATCTCCGTAATACATCAAACAATTTAGTTGATGTTCCCCGAAGAAGTTGGAACACTAATCACAAAGTATTGCAAAATGCATTCGACTAACACTTGAGGCTATTCTTAAACTAAAAAATTCTATTAATTCGATTATATACTACGAGAAACTCTTAATTAATTCCAAGGCTATATGTAAAGATATTTTCAATAAACACAACCCGGCCACGAATATTATGAAATTTGAAAAAAAAAACAAAAAAAACAAAAGAAAGAAAATAATTTATATGAAAGCGTGCGTGAACTTTTTAAAAAATCTTTAGAAAATCTCCATAGTATTCCGTCTTTTTTTCTTTTCTTATATATGTACATGCATATGAGTGCGTGTGGCTGTGTGTATGACACAATTTATTATATATCTTTTTTACACAACACTCCCACTTCCACAATAAAAGACATCGTATTTTGTGAGCTCTTTCAGGCACAGCTACGCAGTTAAAACCAGTTTTGCTTTTCACATCGAATCTCGTCGACAATTTTGAGTAGATCAGGTCGTTCGTTTCGTTTGACATACTAACAAAAAAGTTGTAAATCAACGTTAAACGTTAAAAAAGACGTAACATATATACAAAGCGACATACGTGAAATTTTAACTTTTGTACGTGCGAAAGAAACTACAAAGCTTTACATAAAAAATCGCATACAACAACGCATGCGTTCCCCTCGATAGGGGTCAAGTTTCGATTAATTCGTTCATGCGCTTCACTAATTTTTGGCGGCAGATCCTCATATCTTTTCTACACCATCCACGCGACTTGCATTTAGGTAATTAAGGAGACTCTATGCAATGTTGCTTGATCATCGCTAGATATCGGAAGATATAGTTCAAGTTAACATGTTCAAAAAATGTAAGGCTTCGCGAGATTCAAAACTTTCAAGAAATTTCATAGAATGCCACTCTACGTTTGTCTACTTTGAACTTAAGTCATCCTGTCATTTGTCTTAACTTCTTCAGGGTTAATTTATCCAATATTTAATTAGCACGCTAGCGTCAAAGTCAACTCAGTTAGCAAGCAACTGAACGATTGATAGCATATGGCTGCAAGAGTGTTAACCGCGTTGCCCTTGTAAGCAACTGTGGGTGTCATCGCAATAACCATTAAGCCAGAGTCGGAACGGATGCTAAGATGGCGATCCATAACGAAGGACCGGACAATTCCTTACTAAGCAGCTGCTTTAGATTCACGAATAAAACCAGAGGCAAGGATCAGAGGCAGATCAGTACGACATCACGTCGACCAGGCATTTGCAAGGCTAACGCAGGAATCGAATTAGCGGAAACTTCTACCAGTGACTTGTCAAGAATTATTTTTTCTTTGCAAATTTGTTCCAATCGCTTAGTTACCCCACACGGGCACGTAATGTGGAAGCATGCGATTTGGTTTTAACTTTCACAAGCACATGCAACCAATAATACAGGCCTCCCTCTTGGAACACGGTACAAAATTTGTGAATATTACAATACGATTTCACTTTAACGCGATTTTGGAAAATCGAATATGTATTCCGATGGAATAAGAGTGGTTTTGGAGCAACCTTGAGAGAAAAAAAATAGGCTCTAAACTATAATTTTTAAAGCAAATTAATTTTGTAATCGGCTTTATGATATTTTGAACATATTTTTAACTTTAAAATGTTGAATTTCTTGTTTTTTTTTTTTCTTTAATAAAAACTTGAAGTTAACTTACTTTTTTTAATTAGTTTAATTCATTTTATTAATCAATTATAATAATTATTAAATTTAAATAAATAAAAAAGTTTGGTGTAACGCGGAACGGTCCAAATAAATCTGCAATTTTCTAAAACCTATTTAACAGGAACTTGTGAAGCAATCAACAAATTTATGCGCCAATAGCACACACGCACACTTTTACAAATTAGTATTAGTAAATTCCGGTCGCAAACGTGAATTTTTTAAAATATTTAATTTAATGCTTTTGGTTTGTCTTCTTAAATACTTTTCCCTGTGGATCGGGCCAATTTCTTACTACACTACAGATAAAAAGTCACGACACAAAGGCTTGATATCACAACAACAGCATCATACTTTTGCGGAAAAGAAATGTTTTAAAATGTATCTTTATTGACGCTAGCGCGACGTGAAGTGCGGTGGATTGGTAAAACATAAGTGCATAAGTACATCCTCCTACAACAGTTTAAACAATTAAAAACAAATTTTCCACATTGTATTATGGACGCTGGCGTGAATATTTACTTTTACATATAATACATCTCTACATATCTATACCATACAACTACAATACAAGTGATGTAGAACAGAAATTGTGCGATAATTGTAGCGTCTGAACCACGAATCCCGCAAAAGCGTTTTAAACAATTCTTCTCCAGAATTGCATTGCTTAATATATGTTAGTTCCCTTTAAAGAAAATAAAGCAACAAAAAGAGACCTTCGAAACTTTCTTGAATAATTTCACAAGGAGCCAGACTAGCCGAAAATGTTTGGGCATCTGGGTTTCAGTTAAACAATTGTGGTAGATCGGTGTACGGTGTTATGAATTCCCCAGACCCAACTACGTATGACTTGAAATACACATGTATGTACATATCGCGGATATGCATAAGTATTCAGGAATAGTTGGTAAGATTATAAGAGGCATTAAACTTTCAATTTTTACTTACAATTACTTTCTTTAACGTAAGTTCACTTGCTTTACATATATATATGAAATCTTTCTTTACTTTTCTTCTTCTTTTTAACACAGACAAAGGGGTTGTTTAAACGGTGGTGCTCGATTGACGACTGTCGAACGAACATTATTATCATTTTTCCTAGGTTAAGCCAACTTTTTTCTGACAATTTATTGAAGGATTTGAAAAAATCGTGCTTTCTTTATTTTTTCTTTTTCACTGATATCTTTCAGGTACTCGCATGAAAACCTTTGTTCTCTTGTCCTAACTTATATGTAGATACTAAATTTTGAATACATACATGTGTAAATTTTGAGTTACCTGTTTTAAACGTCGTTGTTGTTGTTGTTGTTGTTGTTGTTGTTGTTGTTGTTGTTGTTGTTGCTGGCCATCATCAGCTGCTAACGAATGTTGATACTCTGTTTTGTTATATTTAGCTGCTGATGCTATAGTTGTTGTTGATTTTCGAAATTTCTGCTCTTCTGGCCTACCTCCTGCAGTTTTTTGGATTTGTTTGCAGTTTGAAATTACATTAGCAGAATTTTCATTTGCGACGGATGGCTTATGGCGTGATTTGGCATTTCCCATCAAAAAACTATCCTCCTTTGGAATTTTCAAAAAAATATAATGACACAACCTTTTCAATTTATACTCTTCTTCAATTTTTTTTTTTTTTATTATTTTTTTTTCCCCATACCTTTGCACTTCAAATTTCTTAATATATTATTTTTGTTATAAATTTTCTTTATATCCCCTTTTTAAGTTACTTAAATGGCTATTTTGCCACATATTTACATTAACTTTTTAGTTTTATAACTTGTTTGTGTAATTTCTTTCCGAGAAAATCAGTTTTTCACACTCCTCGCCCGACCAAAGCATACAGAGTTGCCGGGTTTCTTGATCTGCTATTACTTCTCAGATACGATTGCCAACTTTGAATGAAAAATAACAAACGGGAATAACAATCATAATAGAGGCACCACTCGCTACTCTCCCCCAACTAGGAATTTAGGTAGGTGGTGAATTTTTTGCTAGCAGGTTTCATGCAATGATATTCTGATATTCAGCAGGGGACATACCGCTTGTATTTCATGTATTTTTTATATTCTACCTTTTCCTTATAGTATAGTAATATTATAAATATGTGGATAATTTTTTCGGTTTGATGAATCGATCGGTATAACAAAGTGTGCGGCTATCTGGCTATTTATGTGAGTGTTACATACACCCTCACCATTGTACCCGAAGTACGGCAGGCTATAAAAATATATATAAAAACACCTTAGCGTACCTTAGCACGATAACATAAAAATATGCTGAAGCGTTCCTTTATAGCAGAAAATTCGATTAATATCGTTTTCGAAAATCTGGTAAGATAGTAATAGGTAGCGTACCATATATATTTAAAATGGCAACCGTACTGAAAAGCACCAAAGCAGAAAAATAGTAATATTATAATTTAGAAGTAAGTGTTTTAATTTCAAATCAATACAATTAACCAAACGCTAATTTAGCTCGACGTAAAAGCGACATATACCCTGTTAATAATTAGTCCATTTGGTTTAATCGCTTAATAAGATTCAAATTTACGGCAATCAACTTTGAGTGTTGGCAGCACTGTAAAAGAAGCACGGAAAAACATTCAGGCAACTGCCGCGAACATAGCTGAGAAAATTGCTTTTATTAATAATTTTATACAATTTTTTATAGGCGAGTTTTGATCATATAAGGAAGGAAAACAGGTCCCTATCTCAACATGGACATGAGTTTAGATGACTTAATTAAAAGTAAGAAGGTGGTTACTACACCTTCCAGGAAATTGTAAGTCTTGGCGTTGGTGTCTTTCCTAAAAGCGTGGTATGAGATAAACTATTCATGATTTTTTTCCATACGTAGCGGCTCGAAGAAGTTGACTAGTCCAAATTTACGAAAACCTTTAAATCGTCCCGTATTTAAGGACGCTCAGCGCGTTACAGATGCTCGTTTGAAAATTATAGAGAAGAACCGTGCAAAGATACGAGACGCTCGTGATAAGTTAGCTGAAATTACGCGTAGCAATGGCGACGTTAGGAAGAAACTTTTGGAAAAGCAGCATCGGTCCGAAAGCAGGAATCTCCACAGCAATTTCAAGAATATGCGCATAGGCGAACGAGCAGCAGCAGGCAATGGTAACGTTCGTAAGTTACTCCCGTCTGGCGGTTTAAGGACTAAGCATTCCACTACGACGGGAGCGTCTGGATATAGAAGAGAGGCGACAACGTTCTTATTGCGTGATTCGAGGCGGCCAGAGACTGTGGGTATCCCTCCGCGTGGTTATGTGGACTATGACAATATGGAAAAAATTGAAGAAGGTTAGAGAAAAAGAATTTTTAAGTATATAATTGCATTCTTTCTTAATTTTTGTTTTTTCTTTTTTTTTTTTTTTTTTTATATACTAGAAGAATATGCGGCTGCTTCACGTTTGAGTCGCACTGTAAAAAATGATATAGCTTATGAAGCGCCACCAGCTGCACCCAGGCGTTTGAACTCTTGGGGCTCTTCGACAACTGATCATCATTACGATCCCTTCGATGTGTATGAAGTACCACATGATACACGTCGCGAGCGACGCATTTCTCCAGACTTGTCACCATCTAAAGGCCTGTTGACAAGGGGACATAGTCCCGATCTCTATGCACGCCGTTACATACCAGAACCCTCTTCCCATCTTTCGTATGAAATGCGTACACGTTTAGAACGCGCACCGGACCCGCATGCTTCTATGGGTATATTTTCTAATCCACTTAAGCCGTCTTCGGCTTCCACGACTGCTTCGATGACACCAAACTCTTCAACATATTACCGCATAGTTGTCAGTAATCTGCACACCAGTGTTACACATGCGGACATTAAAGAACTTTTCGAAGATATAGGCGACTTGTATGACTCGCGTATTGTAAGGCCCGGCATAGCGGAAGTAATCTACAAGTCCTTGTCCGATGCCGAGAAGGCAGTTGATACCTATCACAATCGTCAGTTAGATGGGCAACCCATGAAGTGTTTATTGGTCAATCCAAGAGCGTCTAACAAACCTACCGCTCCTGCCATACCTTCTACCAGGTGAGCTTAGGTTGTAGACTCAAACGTTTTACGAGAAAAACTTTCATTTTACTTTCATTTCATTTGTAGTTCTTTAACATCGAACAAGACACCTTTAGAAATTGATATCGACGCTTTACATAAAGTTCTATTTCGGCGACATTAATTATCCGCATTATGATGGAATTTTCAAGTAGAGTTTAACTTATTCTAAACAAGAATACAAGACATATATCTATTTCTTTCGATATCAGCAAGAAACAAATAAAAACGAAACAAATTTCTTTTAAAGTAATTTCATTGATTTAACATGCGAAGAAGCTCATCTTATAACAACTTTCCATACAAATATTGAATAAATATATAAATATCGAGTTTATTGATTTATTTTTCAAATTTTATTAACATAAGTTGATGTGATATAAACTTGAAACATTTAAAATAGAAAACACTAAAGGATGGCAAGTGTAGCGTTGAGTGATTCTTTCTTCGTCCTTAATAATTTAGCTTTCACTTATATTTACGTTCAAGTCGGAAGATATCCATAGTCTTCTATAGACTGATAAAGCTCACATAAAATATACAACATAATATTTTGGGTAACTGTAATATCTTATCTATGATTCTGTAAGAGATGCCTTTGCAACTTTTTTCGCTTCAACCCACTTCTCTGCTCGATACTATTAAAGGTTTACGGAAACGATGCAGATACAGATAATTTATCCACAATCCGTTAATTCTATTATCCTACTGTCTTCTATTCTATTCTGTTATTTAAGAGAATAAGCATTCCATTCTACACAAGCACCGATCCTTTATATTTCCACTTTTCCCATTTCCTCACTATGACGAACATTTGTAATTTGTTTCTTTTGTTAGAAGACTTTCATCCTACCGCTCACCCATACTAAGGGTTTCGGTAAAATCCTCAATCCTGCCATCATCGGTAGTTAACTGAGTTAAAATATTCTGAATTGGCTAAAATTCCTCGAGTGGTGCTTTAGGGACCTTCTTGTAAATTCACGGCATATGCAAGTGCTGTGCGGCAAAGCAATCTCGGCAATCTTTACAATTAACATTTTTTCTTATTTAATATACAAAAAATATTTATAAAATATTTTCAATTTCCAAATTATACCAATCGATCGATTTTTAAACCTACTGCCTCTAGAGGGTGCTTGATCGATTTCGCCCATAGTCGGCATACACAGTGAAATACGTCCTAAAAGTGCGATCTTCCGCAAGTTCTCCACACGACAATATACTGTGTTCTTCCATGTTTTCACATGGAATTTGAAATGGTCGCAATAGGAAGATCGAAATATTTGCGAAATTGTGGAGGAATTTGCCGCATTTCGAAAACCCACGCAATTCCAGGCACTTTATAAGATGTACAATAATAACTTCGATTTGTTCGATGCATCATTGGATCCTCTTAAGGTCATAAAGGGAACTGGCTGCGCGACTACTCAGCAAGTATGGCCAGTTGATGCTTCGTTTTAAGACGACAGTAGTGGTATTCACAATATTATCTTAAATTTTCTAATAGCTTGAGTTCAATTTAATTCCGCTTCTGCTGTAATTAACGCTCAAAACTTAATATTAGCATTTTTCATTTATTATTTTTTTGGGACACATGGAACTAAACATCGAAAAAATCGTAATAAAGGCTAAGATTATTGGTTCAACACTCTTAGGCGAAACTGATGCAAAAATTAGAAAAAATTGTCCGAATTTACGTGACTAAGTAAGCGATTATTGAGTCACGGGGTTTTGAATATTCAAAAAATTCACGCAAGCTTTGAATTTACCGCCATTTGTATGGAAAGTTTATGACTTTTTCAACTCCTTTTGTGCTGTCATTTGGGAAATTGGAAATTGCATGAAAATTAGCTGATAATCGAAGGAACAAAACTTGAAAGAAAGGAACAACCAAAAGCATGGTCGTTACGCTTTATGTGAAAAGATTCACAACAACTAGCAGAAGCTTGGCGGAAAACGGGATTGACAAAAACATGTCGCGATGACTTTAGGTAATGGTGACGTGCTGGTATATATACAGCATACTTGCAGAAGACAAATTAGAGTCAGGTCAAGGGAACTGAATTGAAATGTTCGAACGAGAATTGAAGCGTTGTAAATATAAATTCTTGGAAATAATTTGTAATTAGATCTGCCAAGAATTTTAAACAGCACGACTATACTCTCGTGAAAATCACAACACAGCGGTACGAGCTTCATGCCAAAAGTTGTTGGATAAATAACACAAGATCATCGAAAGATAGATTTAGGTTTCGATGCGGCCAAAGCATGTGTACGCAAACGTGATGCATTAAGCAAAGACAAATTATTGCTATAAAATTCATTAAATATAATGAATTTCTTCATAGAATACTTTGGCTGCACATAGTTGAAGCGTTTGCCAAATACAAAATCTAATCCTTCCTTAATCCTTAATATGAAATAACCAATAAAACGGAAACAATTGGTATTGGTTACCTTCCCAATCTGTGGTCTGTTTTTTACATACGCATTTATAAGGGTATCATAGCGCACAGACGCGGGACTGACACAATGTGGCGTTCTTCCTTTTTTCGGGTTGGGATTTGAACTTTGCCGACTTTTTTGCAACTTTTTATGGGAATTGACAAATCACAGGTATTTGCGTGTATATATACATACAAATGAAACAGAAGAAGAAGAAGAAAACCTCAACAAGAAATTGTGATTATTTCCTTTAAATTTTCAAAATTATTTATCTAATTTTTGTTCATCGTACACTAACCTACATTTGTTTCTATATTATGTGACACGGAATGTTGGTTCGTTCAGTAGGCAATGGAAAAAGAAGCAATCAGGACCATTCGCTTTAAAGTCTAAATTGATCTATTGGAGAGTCACGAATGGTAATTTCCAAATTATAGATCGGGGTGTCATAAAATTTAAGCAGACTATGAAAATTAACTAAGTGGTTGTAGTTGCTTTTTGTAAATTTGTTATTTACACTTGCGTTGTTTTCTTTACTTTTAATTCTAAAGCCATATGTTTTTGTTTACATTATCCTCTAAAACAATATGGCAGCCATGGTGCCATTGCAAGTTTTTAGCCCGAAAACGAAAACGACACCTCGTTGTGTCAAACACCCCTAAACAATTTAAAAACACAGAATTCTATATGATTTTGCTTTGATACCTTGTGTCGTCCTATCAGGAAAGCATTAACAAAATTTATGCCCATCAATAATATAATGAGAATAAGAGAACAACCAGTTGAAAGAGTGCTAATGACTAGCGCTACTATTGTTATTGATAACAGAGGCATCAAAAGTCGCTGGGAGATTTTACAATTTTCAATTTTGAACAGTATGCTGGTGCATCTTCTCATTTAGATGGCTCCGAGTACATTCAATATACAAATTCTTGCGTGTGCTTGTGCGTGCGTCTGCTTAAGAAATGATATGTGCTGGATGTGGCCGTTTCCATCCTCTGTGTTTAGACGAACTGGGATCGGTTTAAGGCTGTTCGGCTGTCTTGTCGACGCGTCGAGACAACGAGCTTGCGACTATCCACAAGGTGTGCCGAACGAAAGTTCATTCGGCGATAAAATTGGGGACGAATAACATATGCAAAGGGAATATAAAGAATAACGGGTTTTTTACTAAATTTAATGGCCTTTTAACCGAGGTACACTTCTTCTCATTACATTTCCAAACAAGTTTATTTTGGTTTCGCCGTTCCAAAGTGTATTTCCCCACTTTTCTGCGTCTTCTGGTTTGCATCAATATTTATGGATTAAAGCAAAGTCTTTCCTCTTCTTCTTTTCTGAGCAAGGGAACTTTCCGAGCTATTCTTGTTGGTAGATTGGCACCTAATAAGCTTCGCCGACCAGTTTCGAGTGAGAGAATACTCCCAATTTCGTTGGAAATTGCTCTTGCTTGCGACTTGAAGGGATCTCCCTTTGCTAAAATTATCATGCGCTTGTCGGAAGCAGGAGAAGTTCTTTAACTGCTCCGCGCCTCCCAACACTTTTTTTGGAGGTTGAAAGCAGTTGGGACAAAATTATGTGACAGACCTAGTAATGCGGCGTTTTTCCTTGATTTCGTAGCTGATGACCTAGACATTCTCCTTCTTGGCTACAATAATGTTCTCGGTCTATCTAATATTATTATTGACATTAATTCATATTGCATTTCCTTCTCAAGAGGTACGGTTTGCCTTATTTGTCTTCCTTGCTTAACCGAAAGCGTTGGATAAGCCTAAAAGGATATATAAATGATTATGAAAGGAACTTGGTCTCGCGATGACGGGAGAAGAGCATTACTCTTATCTTTCAATACTCTCTTTCCGATGTTCACGCGACTTTCATGAGCAGTCGCTTCCCTTCGCAGGAACAGTGTGACGAAATCAATTCATTTTTGCTTTAATTTTAATTGCATTTTAATTTAATAATTTTTTTGTATTTTTCTTATATTAAAGTCAAATTTCGTCAAAATATATTTACTGCTGCTTCAGCTTATATTTTGTTTATTTATTTAATTAAACTTTGTTTGGTATTCCTTTGCCATAGATTTTGTTTTTTTCACCATGATTTTTGTTCAAATATTATATTCCGTCACTTTGTTAAACACCATCACCGATGCCGTCACAAATATTTTTTTGGAAATGTAACGACCACCAAGTAGGTGTAACTCAATTCGAAAGCAATCGATCATTGTTTTTGTGTTTCGTAACGTACGATAGCATACGATAACGGGAACCGTAATCGTAACACTAGAGCGTGATTCTAACACTTTTGACTGACGAAAAAAAAAAAAATAAATGATTCAAAATCTTATGCGATTATTGAAATATAAATTTTGATGACATTTATTAAATTATTTCAATGTGTTTTAAACAAATTTTTGTAAATTTCGAAAATCCATTTTTTAATTCTTCTTTAGGATGTATTTATATATTGAACGAATTTTTAAAAGTAATTGAAAATACATATATATACATATATATATATATATATATATATATATAAGTATGTATGTATGTATGTATGGCTGTCGTTGTGTTAAAAAGTAAGTAAAATCAATATCTTAAATACACTTAGCAGCTAATCAGGACTTTATAGCAACAATTTGCTCACTTTCTCTTCTTATGTTTTATTGTTAGAAAAAAAATGCTTACAAAATTAGAATTTTTCTTTCAAAAATTGTCGAAAATATATATTTATTTTTTATTTTCGTTGTTTCCATTAGCTTCAGAAAGCAAACTCACACGGGGGCGAATTAATGCATTTAAAAAGTCTTAAAAATTACGCACACCAGTACCATAATTAGCACCGCCAGCACGATTCAAGGCATCACGGAAGAGATCAATGTCCAATTCGTTCTCAGCACCGGCTTGTAATTCAACAGCAAAATTCTTAAAGGGAAAACCAAAAAAAAAAAAAATGATGAACTAAAAAAATAACAAAAAAAAACAAAAACAAACTTACATTTAAAACATCCTTAATTAACGCTTTATCCGTGGACATTTTGGCCCTTTGTATTACGCCAACATTTTGTCCAATCCATGTAAGGAAAATGAATTTTTTTCTTTTAGACATTTCATCACCCATTTGTATACGTATATAGCCGAAGGCTCTCTCATTATCACCGAATTGCTGACGGAATTCTTCGAAACATTGCCCACGAGCTGTACAAATAATACGGGGCCCATCAAATTTAAAGACGGCCCTGAAAGATTGGTTTCACATTAACGTTATATGCATACATAAAATGTATTGAGTTTCCTACCACTCCGTGTCTGTGAGGTCAGAACGTACGTCCTCGTAGGCTTCGCGTATAGCATCTTTATCCAACGAGGTTGCCATAGGCATCTATGGATGTAAACAAGACAAAATGCGCAAAATTTTTACTTGGAAAAATTACTTGCAAATTTTAATCACTTTTGAGTTGAAGTAAAATAATTATTTACAATATGTTGATATTCGATAAGATGTCTTAAAAGGTTTCAAAGTTAATCTCTTTACTATCCATGTTTAGGAAAAACTTATACCTATAGATGATCAAGATCCGATCTGCGCGATCTATATATAAATGAGTTTAGGGTATAAAACCTAAAGAAAAATATTATATAAAAAAAAACTACTATGAGACGCGGGAAAAGGTTTCTTGCAGAAAGCGGTGGTCGAGGGGTGGGAAGTGAGAATATTGTAATCAGATAACTTGTGCGGGACATGCTGGTACCCTAAGAGCTTAGAATAGAAGAATTTAGCTTAAACGCTAGAATATCGCGTCGCATCGCGTATTGCGATGCATGGACTGAAATGCTTAAAGAGTTTTTTGTCCGTCTTCGCATTTAACACTAATAGAATTGGAGTATGTTCGCCAAATGCCTCAGAAGTGAAAGCGAAATGTGAAATGTGTGACCACATTTCCTCAAGAAAAGTTCTATAGTCTTGCAGATTTAAGAAGAAGTGCTTGCAGCGAAAGAAACCGTGCAAGCATTGACTTAATTTCGTAGATCGAATTTGGAACTATCCCTGAAATGCCTACACACTCAAACTTTCCACTCATATATATAAATATTCTCGATCTTCTCGTACTAGCTAAAGTAAAGACTAAAAGTTTTTGAAATTCGACCCAAAGTAAAGTAAAGTAAAGCCCTACTTGATTGAGAGAACTATCGAAAGACGGCGAGCAGACGGCGATTTATCATAAGTAAAAGTCGTGATCAGTATACTATATTGACCGTAAGTTCGCCCGCTCTTTATTTTGTGGAGCCTTCGCGGCAGCACTACTTGAAAATGAATATAATCGGTAATCGCATGCGTGCGGAATCGTAAAAAAGTTTTATGACTCGGGTAATACGTATTCAAGTTTTTTATTTATTCGTTTCCTCATTTATTATTTAGTTATTTTATCATCAATTTCTTGATTTTTTTCTACAATTCCTAAATTTAAAAAGAATTAAATATGTATGTGTGTATAGATGTACGCTTAATATATATTTCCTGTATAAACTATAAATTACTCACTTTGCCGTAACTTCACTGCTGTTTACTTAAATACTGTTAAAGTTAAAATAAAGTTTTGAAAAAAAAAAAAATTAAAAAAAAATTGTTTTTTATATTTCCTGGCATTCATCAATATTGTCGCTGGCCGACCAAACCGATATATGTGTATGCATGCATCTATAATTTAGTAGTAAGCTCTTGAGTTCTATACATTTATCAATTCGCGTTCAAGTGCAATTAGTCAGCTAACTATTCGATAGACGGGCAAAAAAAAAAAAAAACAGACATGCATTCGAACACGTAACGCACTAAAAAATAAATCTGTTTCTTGACGAAACTAACAAGCACACAAAAAAGAAACAACCTTCGAGAATCTGATTTTAGTAATACTAAAGACAGATTGTGAAGCGAAACTAGAGAAACGATTTTATGACCAAATGAAATAAATATTTTTTTAACAATTTTTCAAATTCGAAACCATATAAGGCCGTTTCAATAATAATAACTGTATGGGGAACAGTGCATGCTGTGTATGTATCTTGCAAATTTCATTTGAATTTGCTCAACTAAACACATGTGCTTCAATTTTCGAATAGACATTGAAATCTTTATTAGTCGTTTTTGCATCAGGTATTAAAAGACGAGATATTGAGATGGAGAAAAGACTCAGTGAAACTGAAAAAGGCGTTCGTTACACAGGATATCCGTGAGCAAACACGAAGAGATTTAAAGAAGAGTGTTTGAAGGCATACACACGAATAATGTGTTTGAAGGACAAGTAAAGAGACTATAATTCTAGTTCTATCACCGTACTGCAGTTACAGAATCATTTTCAATAGCTTTCGTCAGGGCATGAAATTTCATCGAAATATTTTAAAAATGTTGGTCTGTAGGTTGAACACAAGAAAGCAAGATGAACAGACGGACGGACGGACAGACGGACAGACGGACAGACGGACAGACGGACGGACGGACGGACGGAGAGGAGGACAGACGGACAGACAAGCTTGGATCGATTAATAAAGTGATTCCGAATCAATAGGTAGGCCTTTCCGGGTGTTCCGCACATCCGCACAAACTTAATACAATCTTATGCCACAAGTGGTGCAGGCTACAGTCACCAACACATATTTGAAAACATAACTGCACATATACGGTCATCTGTATACATACGGTCTATAATAAAATAAAAATAAAATCCTTAAAAGTTGAAGCGGAAGTTATTCACTTCGATCACTTTCATAATATATATGCAACAATAAAGTTCATGCGATCGTATGCCACCAACACAGCGAGACACAGTGCAAAACTCAGACTATCTAGCGGAATTAAATCCTTGACGTTTTCCTCTCTTATCGTCTCGCTAGTTCTACCTTTCGGGATAAATGCCCATGACGTGGCATAGTCGTTATCATTATTGGATTGATGGATGGCAAGGGAGATGATAAACTTAGTCGCACCCTTACCGCACCGACAAAGCGTAGGCAAGCTTGCGAAAACTGCCAAGTCGTTGCACAGATCAGTTAGCCAAAATGTCTCGTAAGCCTTCTTTCTGCGGCTCAGCTCGAAAAGAAACAGATTCAATCCCTGGTGCGTGTGTGGCGTACTGTAAATTACGCGCTATTACTTATGTTGGTACGCGATTCCACGAAAAGATATCTTACGTCATTAAGCTTTATGTTGTGGACTTGCTCACTACATTTTTTGATGTCATTGACTGGTTTTCTTTATATATTTATTTATTTTTTTTTTGCTTTTACTTCTTCCTCTTCTTCTTTTTTGGGAATCTCTTCTCTGTAGAGCGATTAGCATAATACTAATGCCGTTTTCACGCCGTTCATTAGATCGGATATATGTTCGTGTCGTTGGAAAGAGCGATATATTTTTTTTTTAATGCACTTCTGGCTAATAACAATGAAGGCGAGAGAGTAGTTATAGTAGACATTGTATTAGGTGCTTGCATGTATTTTGGCCATTTTTTCACTTGAAAAAGCCATTCATTGGCTTGGAGGAAAATTGCTCCCATATATGTGGATCCAAATGTTTTCCATCATTTTCTTCAACTAGTCCTTGCTGATCCCACCATATGGCCAAGAATATGTCACTTCGGTGTCGATGTTCATGGCTCTCCTGGACTAACTTAACCCATGATTTTTTGCGTTTGGGTTTTTCGTAAATTTCTTGAAGCCAAACAACATACGAAATGGATGTCGAAAATGCAATTTAGAGTAGCGAGAGTCCATGATTACGCCCTTTGTAAACTGTTATGGAACTGTTATTTTGCATAGAGGGAAGCCACAGTCATCGAATTTGACCGTTGTGTACATAGAGATTATTCGCATTACTTTCTCAGTTTCACCAAAAGATCTCGCTGGCCAAAATACATGCAAGCGTCTGTTAAATAAGATTCTGAGAGAATATGACGTTTTCTGTTGGGCCCTTATTCTGCTCTCTGTCGTTTATATTTCCCAAAGATTTATACATAGGTTAAGATGGGTGTAACTATTTAAGATTCGCCCTCGTACTGCTTCTTCCATGAATTTTTCATTTTGACGGTCATTGGTGTACACAGTTTATATATCACCGATCTTTTATTGGTATTTATATACATAAGATCTAGTGAATGGGAGGAATAGAGAGGAATTATATCGGAAAAAATTATGCCTATGGGTTTCTCAAAAAATTGCTTAAGTAATTGATAAGCAATTTTTTGCTAAAGTCTCTAATGCGAAGTATAGAGATTAGAAGGAAGAAGGGAGGGAAGGATGTGATGTTATATTTATTGATGGCATTGTTTTAGATGGTAGGGTGCGCCGATGCGCTATATACGAGTACGTAGTTAATACTTTATGTAGATGCATAGCACGCATACGAAATTGAGAGAATTTTGCCTTAAACACTGAAGCCTTATAGTTTCTTGTGGCCCTCAAGGAAGAACACTCTACGCTTATTCCGAGGAAATGTAATAACATTTTAATAAAAATAATCAGAAAGAAAACAAAAAAAAAAAAAATGGTAGGAAATTATCTTCGTTTAGGACGAATTTTGGACACTCAGCACTCGTGACGCAACTATGTTACTATGCTATGTAATGTGTGTTCTCTTGTACGTGTGCCAGTCAGTTGGTCAAAGTCTTCTTTGCGCTGCAAGATGACAACGGTAACGACGATTCGGGACGAATTTTAGCTTAACAGCTAGTGCGAGCTATTGAAAGCATTATTTTGAAATAAGTCGCTTTAGAGGACTAGTTCCACTTCTTCTTAAGCGATTTATAAGCGTGCTTGTGAATGGACGGAGTACAGCATTTACGAGTCAAAGTTGTTAATTTTCTTATTCGTTGAACTCTAAATACCGAATCAAATGCACGCGGAGACGACCAAGTCCCCTCAAAACCATAAGCTAATAATAATGATTATTAAATAATGCATATAATGCATACATATATATACACTTCTATGGCTTGCTAATGGAATGACAAATTGGCATAGCTACGTAATGCATATGAAGTGAACAAAAAATACTAAGTAATTAAAATTCGTAGTGAAAATTCTCTTTGGTTTAGGACGAATTTTCGATGCTTAAGAAATGCGTTTAATGTATGTATGAAAGCCTGCAATTTTTCGGTGAATTTTTTTGGTCACTGCTTTCTCGCATATAAATGGAGTTTCAACTCGTTGCCTTATTTGCCTTTGCGTTCACAATAACGCTAAAGATATTATTTACATCGCACCGTAGGTTGGGTTCCCTTCGCGTCAGCGTCGAATTGGCTCGTTCTACATACATTCGCTTGTTGTCCATTAGGAACGGGGACAAAGTCAACATGCTTGCATAAGAAACGAAACGAACGACTTCGACGGGAACGGGAACGGGAACGGGAACGGGGACGGGCACGAGGACGAGGACGAGGACGAGGACGAGGACGAGGACACCTTATACTTTGCAGTATTCTTTTGATTTCCAAAATGTAGTTTAAAGAGTGTGTAATTAGCACACTTGCGCATGAGTGACTTCTATTTGACGTACGTCAGTGCTTGCAAAGGGTGTGTGGTGGCGGTTTAACTTATTACGGGTTAATATCTACATAAAAGTTGAAAATACTAGTTCGGCACTTTTCGAAGTGACACAAACAAGAATTCAAAAAGCTATTAGTATCAATTACGGTTGTTGATGTGTCCGAAGTAACGTACGTTAAGGTATGAACTGAATTTGGGAAACACAAGTAAGAAAATTATATTCGGTCGTGGCCGAATCTTTTATACCCATCACCGTGATGCTAAGAAAACCAAAGGAAGTAAGTTTTCGTGCTCAAAAATATTGGGTGGGCGCGGCTGATTTTGCCCACTTTCAGAATGAAAAAGAAAATTTATACGGCGTATGTGTTGTACTTTATGAGTACAAGCAAGCGAAGAACGCGGAAAGCAAAAGTGTTCACATAGGCATGGGGGCGTGCTGTAGGCGTATTCGTCGAACAGTTTGGGTCCTTTTCAAATCCTCTTGTATGTTTGCAGCTGATATCTTCATTTGTAAGAACCGGAGAATGTTTACCACGCAGATAGTATACGGTTGCGCACAGACGGACATACTTAAATGCACTCCAAATTTGAAAGTGGTCAAGAATTTGTATACTTAATGGGGTTTTAGAAATTTGCTTCCGCCCGCTATAAAGGTTTTGAAAAAAAAAGAAGGAAATTATGACATACTGTAAAATTGAGTAGGCGTAGCCGGTTTTTTTCTATTTTTGTAGAGGCACTGCAACATCGCCCATAGACTATACTTTTAAATTCTTGCAGATCTATCTGTTGTAGTGTATGAATAATGACAAAACTACCAATGTTTTATTTCTTTTCAAAAAGCAGATGCGTCCTCATTTTACAACGTACAACTGTAATCGTGTCCTTCGACCGATATTTCCCATTTTCAATAGTAACCTGCGTGCAAGAACTTCCGATATTTCTGCCAAATTTGAGGTCGCCAGCTTCATCTTTGTGGAGAATGTTGAGACCAATATTACCTAGACGACTAGACGGACAAACGGACAGGCTTAAATCGATGCAGAATTGGATGCCGGGCAAGAATGTATATACTTTGTGTGGTCTCTGATGCGTCGTTCTTGGCGTTGCAAACATTTTGACAACCGGAATACACCCTCATTTTAGGGCGAGGAGTACAAAAAAAAAGCACCAAAGAATAAAAAATAAGAAAATATTATTCCGTGTAAAGAAACAAAAGTCATAAGAAGAAGAAGAAGAAAGAAACTACATGTAGACAAGGTCGGATAATTGGAAACCTATTGCGTGGACTGTACGTTTCTGCAAAGAGTCCTAAATTGCGCTGTACATCTACGTCCGAGCATCCGAGCGCACTGCTTACTGCTTACTAATGACAATAGTGTTAGTGACATCTTACGATGTCTGGATACCGTTCTATAAACACGCCTCACCCAAGTGTGTGTGTGTGTGTGTGCATATAATCGACCCAACACACAACATTAAAAAGTTATGTTTTTCACTACTAACTAATTATTTACGTAATTGTTTTTGAGCCGATTAAAAGGAATATCAGTTAAATTTAAATTCAATGCTCGGTCATTCGCCCCTTTCGCTGAAAGTGAGTTTCGAAATTTGAAATATGAGAAGAAAAGAAGTTTAACACTCATGCCGCTGCGGGCGATAAGAAAACGTTGGAGAGCAAACTTTCGTTTGCGGATAGGTGGCAGTCACATCATATCAAGCGGCAGATGATAAATAGAAAGCTAAATGGCTATCGCTTAATTCATTCGCAATGCTATTCGGATCAAAAATGTGTACACTTTTTGGTAGATTCGAATACGCATTTCAACGCATTAAAGCGTATGGCAAGTCTGATGTACTCCCCGGTGTCCCCCGGTGCGACGGGTATAAAAGGTATGTCCAATTAAGAAGGGTGTGTCAAGACACTAGCACACACGTGCAGATAAGGAAGGATAACTCCCTCCTTTCCGTGTGCACACAAGAACATTTTTGTACAAACGAGCAGATGACTCAGTAATGAATAAGAAAAAAAAAAAAAAAAAACAAGAAAAGAAAAAAAAAAAAAAGAAAAGAGAAACAAATTATACAAATAAAAATTAAAAAGACGAAAGCGCCTCCAAAAATAAGAAAAAGAAAAACACTTGATGGGGAGAAATCACAACAGCAATGGCAATGAACTTGTTTGCGTTCAACTTTATATCTTTCTTCAATGCTTTTATATCATTGAAGAGTTTTAAAATAGTAATCGTTTTTTTTTTTTTTTTTTTTTTTTTTTTTCGATTTGAATACATTTTGTGAAATGAATGTAAAGAGCAAAGTGAAGCTACAAACAATTTGAGAGGCACAGTGCATTTTTGAAAAGATACCTCTACACGTAGCCAGGGAGCCAGGGAGCCAGGGAGCCAGGACTCCAGCTTGATAGAGGATGACCGAGACGACTCGATGTGGGAGTCAAATTTCGAACACTCATTTTTCGATAAAGTTGTAAAATCTTATTTGTTTCAAGTATTGCAGAACGAGTGCTGTTGCTTCAAGTTTCTGGAAATGATTTTCAAGGAGACGAAAAGCAAAGAAATGCTTAATCAACCCGTGGTGCAGTAGAAAAAGGATAGGCTATGTTTGCAGGATACATATGCTTGTGAACAGGATTCAATTCTAACTTGCTATCAATTTGAACTTTTCTCCGTCTGTACATCCATCATTCGGTAATCGAACGGATGGTCGAACGTTGTTAAATTTATGCAGACATTGACATGACAAGCGGAAGCGTATCCCGCGTTAAAAAACCAAACACGTGCACAACTGTTAACAGTAAGTCTTAAGTCAAGGTTGAATCTCTTCATTGAACAATGATAGAAGGAATGACGAATGGGAACGGCGCTACTCTGTCAATTAATGGCGGTTTGCGGTCTACAAAACTGAAAGAGAATAAAGCTTACGATGTGTCTTATTAAGAACGTGTCATCGCGACGATCTGACATAATGTCACCTTTAGTGTGCTACTTGATGTGAACCATCGACGTTGTAGCTGCAAAGGCGAAGTCTTGAGTGAAACTTGGATAAATGAAAATAAATTTGCATTAGATTTGTTTTTGTCTTTTTTTTTCGAAAAGTAAGTAAAAATTTTCTGGGAAAAGTGAAAACGAAAATTTATTTTCAATTAAATTTCGCATTTTTTTGCTATATATGCGGCTGCACTTGCTGGTGTAGAGAAAATAATATTTCGAAATACTAAATGAAAGATGGTCAGACAGATAAACGGACAGACGAGTCGGACATGTTTCAGTTGCGTGACAAGGCGTAAATGTCTTGTTTGTATACAAACGATATGTTGGTGTGTAAAACAAGACAAACATAAATATATATATATATATATATATATGTATGTGTGTGTGTGTGTGTGTGTATGTATATAAAAGACCGGCAAAACGCAATACACAATGTTTGAAAGTTTTGACGACAGCGATAATGATGAAGATGATGATGGCTACCACACCTTAATGACGTAGTTTGGTTACACAAAATATACCACAATTTTGCTTAATTTATATCTCGGTCTTCCTGACTCACCCATTTCTGAATAAATATGAAACAAAGGCACAATGTTTGCTTAAACAACAAACAAAGAACGCGACCTAAAATTTCAAAAAACAAAAACATTTATACGAATTTTATGAAATTAGACGAAAACTCCTCCCAATGAAAATTTCATCGACTTTCCCTTTTTGTCAAAATCGCTGTCATAGTAAATGGGAATACAATACAGGAATGATCTCATTCTGTGTAATTCCCCCCCTTTGTTCCTGGGTGCCCTCTTGGGTGCGCACCTATGCCATAAAAAAGGATGCACAAGTATTCACATAAAGTTCTTAAATGCGTTAACTACTCAAGCAAAGGGAACTTTCCTGCTTGACATGTCCCTTAAAACAAAATGAAATGTGTCCAGCTGCTCTTTTTTCCCAGCAGAAGAAAGCAACGAAAGAAAGCCAATCGCAGATGCTCGATCTAGCGCAGCAGTTCTTGTTCACGGGCAAATCTGAAGGAGTCGCTTTATTTATATGGCCTTTTGAAGCATCCTGCTCTTTACCATGCAAAGAAGAATCTTCTGTAAAGTGTCGTCCTTGGAAGAAGTAAGAAAAAGATAAGAACCAACTTGTGAGTGTGGCGGAGAATAAAAGTGGAAATTTTTGTGGCGTATGTGTTGCACTTCATGAGTAACGAGCGAAAAGCACGGAAAGCAAAACTGTCGCAGCTTTTGTTACAAAGGCGTGTGGGTGTATTGCAGGCGTATTTTTTGAAAAGCTTGAGTCCTTTTCAAATTCTCTCGCAAGTTTATAGGCGATATCTCCATTGTTGGACAGACGGACGGACAGATGCACAAGCGAGCAGACGAACTTTTTTCATGCGGTTTATAACCGCAATGCTGTTCTGAAATGATGCTGTTCCCAGTTCTCTAACGATTCTCCTCGATTGGGTCCTGCCCGTCCAAGGTAGGCGTTTCCTTTCTGACTGTGACCCGGTGAGGTAAATCGCAATGTACTAATAGGCGTTTTATGAAAAGCGTGAACTTTCTTTATCATAACTAGGGCTAACTGTTAGTAGTAAAGTAAAATCTCAAAAATAAGTCCTTGGAAATGCTTTGCGAAATATTCGGAAACTTTCAAATGAGCCGCAAAGGCTCAACATGCACGTCTTAGGGTTAAGTCGTTATCCTTCCTTGTATGCTCCTCTCTAATGATTTTTAATAATTTATGTGCCATGCAGCTAAACAACAGTTGAAGATTGTAGGGTTCCAACGTGCTACAGTACACCTAAGCTTTTGAGTTTTGTTAATCGCCAGTATTTGAACTAAATTTTTAAGTTGTCAGATATATGATCTTAAGAAGTCGATGAGCATTGTCAAGATATTTTGACATTAGATAGCTGAAAAGTCTCTTGAAAAATAGAATAGGGGATCGAAAAGAAGAACCAAAGACTGAATTAACTGGAAAACCTATAAAAATAATCTAATTATTAATTAGTAAAATGTGCGCTGATGAGAAGGAAATAACATAACTCCTTGTTAAGGGTGAGAAGGGAGTCAAAGAAAGGGACTCATTAGCAGACAGACTATTCGTCGATTAAATTAAATTAAATCGCGGATATTCGAGTTTATATCGACATATATATACCGTACAATATTATGTTGTCGAGTATGTTTGTGCACGATGGCAAGATCACACCACTTGTCATGCAAGCCCTTAGGTATTGTACTAATCGATTAAGAATCGTCTTCTGAATCGATACAACCTTATCTGTCTATCTGTCCGTACAGCTTGGTTTCTTTTTGTTCAGCTTACGGAGTGCAATTTTTCAGATGCGCGTATGAAATTTGGTGACCAAGGACAAGTGCCCTTGGAAATGGTTCAGATGGGACCGCTTCTTCGATCACTTACACACAGCTTACAACAGCTTGGTTTGCAGAATCGTTATACGAATAAATGGTGGCCCTTGGTCCACGATAGTGTCTTTAAACTAATTCTTCGAAATAGGGGCCCAATTTTTTAGGTTCGATTTTGACGCCTATTTTCAGAAAATTTTCGACATCCCTTGAACTGCTTATGCAAGTATTGCAAGAAAGGACAGGGAATGTAGCTTCGCGTTCCAAAAACTGCCATATTTCCATCTTGTTCTAAATGAATTTGAAAAAAGCTTTTATGTGCTTTGAAAGCATTAAAAGGTTCCGCATTTTGAAAGATGTTTCCATTTTTCTTATAAAAATTTCAAACAGTTTTCCGCTTAAGTACGGATCGCATCATGCAATAAACTTCTAGAGAGAGTCTGCTTACGGGATCATCCTACTCTAGCGGGAGAAAAACGCGTATTTTTTAAATATTTTCGGGATGGACGAGAGGGCGAAAGAATAGCGATGTTCGCTCCCAAGCACATAAAAGGCGTGTAAATAAACTCCCCCTGCTGAAGTCGCCTGAGGCCGCCTTGTGAAATATTTCTGACATGTGTATTTTTGTCGAACGTCTGGCTATATATAGCGTAAATGTTGATGTTTGTATGGTATAAATTTCAGTTCACAAGATGTCGTTTACACGCTGTTGTTCAGTTCATACCAAAGTGTAATAAGATAGATAGAGAAAACCCGATCTATTCGATTGCAGACCACAGCAGTCTTTCCTTCAATAAGAATGACGTCGGGCAATAACGATACGAAAACTCAACGCTGTCTCTTGCCGGATACGAAAATCTGTGCATACGACTCTTCTGTGGTGGTGTCAATGGTGTCAAAAGTCGGCAAACCTTGATGTTCTGGGCATGAGAATACAAAACGATGGTCGTTGCACAGATCACCTGTTTGATGTGTCGAGAGACGCAGTCAAGGGCTTACGTAAAAAGTTCTTCACTGCGAACGATACCCGATCTATCTATGCCGCCTATATCTGGCCAAGATTAGAATATAATCCGCGAAAGGCTCGTATGCTCAAGGGCAACGAAGGTGTGCCCCAAAATTTTTATACCCTTAAACGTCGACGTAATGCGGGGCGTGTTGCGCTCATGTATACCCCTATCTAGGTCAAGTGTTCTACAGAGATAACAAAAATTTGTCCACCCCCTGGGCCGTTTAAAAGGATTACACGGCTTTGAGGGTGCCTTCACCCACTTGTCCTTAAGTTACCTGCGTACCACAACAGCACAACAGACTACTGGGACTCGTCGTTCTGCCGCCGTACCGCCCGCCTTTAGGACAACCTAACCGTCGTTTTGCAAGTCAAACATTCGCAAACACTACCACCTTCTTCCACCGCTCTCTTCATAGAACATTTCCTGAGCATTCCCGTGAGTGGATTGTGATGGAAAAAAAAATCTTATGCGTGATGCACTAGGAAGCCTTATTTCATAAAGCTATTGTAAGCAATTCACACGAGCAAAGAATGGAAATTTTTTGAGTTATGCTGCTGGCCTTTGCTGCCTCGAAAAATCGTACTTCGCGGGAAATGCATATGCGTGCTGCATATGCATAACAAAACACATACACATTCGGAAAAATGAAATTTTCGCCACGCCTACGATTACCTGTTCGTATCATTGTTGACTATGTTAGCAATCCTTTGAGTTAATGGAAAGAAAATCGGGTTTCCGCAAAGCCCAGAGCGATTCTGCCTTTTGCCCAGAAAATGCTTAGATTCCAAACTCTTTTTTTTTTATTAGTTGAGCAAACTGCTCATGTAGTTGCTGCCCAATTGAAAAGCCGGAGCAATAAAATTCGCAATCCATTTAATTGCGTTTGGCCTTCGAGGCTTAATGTCCGACGGTCCGATGCATGATTGTAATGCAATATGCAGACGTTTACAGTAATAATTATTTTCATATTTGTTGCATATTTTTCGCTTACTAATTAACAAAGTAATAAAATTGTTTACATTTCTCGTATCGACTGTGCGAGAGCAATTTTACAGTTGCAGTTACAATAACTAATCTCTTCCGTGCTGTAGATGTTTTTTTTTTTTTGTATTTTTCTTTCCTTTTTAGTCCTATGATTCATTGCGAGTATTCGTCGAGTTTAGCCATTTATAGTTTTGCGCATTTGTTTTATTTAAAGCATTTAATGTGTGTTTGCTGCGGTTGCTGCGTACGCTTTAAGCATTCGTTACTCATTTGCAAGCCATATGGAGAGAATTATTTTTAATTTTTCATCCGTACTCCTGTTGATGTTTTCCTTCCTTTCCTTTTTCACTTTTAATTCTTTTTTATTTTTTATTTTTTTCGTGCCTACTTGCGAAATATGGAAGTGAAATAAGTCGAAATCGGAATTATATCGTTTCAATCTTATGTTATGTCTTTGATTTGCATGACATGCTAACTTGATTTGATCGTCCCGCTATCCATCCGCTCCACCTTCAGTTATTCGCATTCTTTTTTTTATTATACATAAGCATAGTGCAGATGAAGAAGAGTGAAGAGTGATGCAAAGCATATTAAGAATCACATATGGAATATATTTTGATGTAGAAATGATCTCGAGGAATATTTTCAAAGTTAATAGATATTCCAGAGGTGTATACAAAGACAGTCGGACATGTTAGATATTCTTTCTTGTCATGATAGTCATTCCTTTTTGGTGTATTAAATTCGTTAAATGTTTTGTAAAATACATACATATGTAGATCTTGGATCTTGGACGGATGGACATGCCTTGTCTTTTGAATGCAAACTCTTCAAAACCTTTAGGTTAAAGATGAAAATTCGGTGAAGTTTAGCCCAAAATATATGCAAAGTATATTAAGAATCACATATGGAATATATTTTGATGTAAAAATGATCTCGAGGAATATTTTCAAAGTTAATAGATATTCCAGAGGTGTGTACAAAGA
>KK502407.1:474488-488601 GCA_000688735.1 Glossina austeni
TTGGCTGTTACAGTATCGAAACAATAAACACCATTCAAAATTTTTTTTACTGCGAAATGTCACCTTTCCAACGAGCATAAATCCGAAATTGTTTGATCGTTACTTTACGAGAAATCTACCAGTGCAGCCATCTACCGAAAAAATAATGGATTTCTTTTTCCCCAACCTAATATTATGTGGATAGGTAGCCTTCGTATAACACAGCACTTCTATAACAAGCACGATTCGGGACCATGGGCAACGCTTTCGTAAAACATGAAAAACAATTAAAGGAAAGTTTACTCTACGAAGCATAAAGCATAAGGCCTAGGCTTAGCCGAACAGTTAGAGGCATATTTCTGGAATGGAGATCACAACATAGTGCTTAGCACCATATAAACAAATTTACAAAGACCCTTTAACTATAAGAAAGAGACAACAAATGATCCAAAATAACAGACGGTTTTCATAAGGTAGAGCATGGATCTGAAGACAGATAGATAGGAGAGAGAGAGGGTAAGCATATCTTGCTTGTAATACTTCTTAAGAATACTTTAATATACTTCTTAAGATATTTACCTTAATTAGGCGAATATCGTAGCGTGGCTTTTCAATTTTTGGAGACTCGACCCCCTTTTCGTAGTATTTCTTTGCTTCGTATAATACGGTTCCTTATCGCCGTGTTATACAGTGGTTACCTGTGTATGCATATAATACCAATAATAAGAATATAAGGAAAAATCCAAAGCTCAACACTGGCTTCCTTTTCTTTTTTTTTTTTAAGTTTTCCTGGACGAAAAATGTTTTTTAATTCATTCATTGACACTTCATTATAAGAAATTATATAACAGACGTTCGGAAAGAGGAAAAGTTTTTGTTAGCAAAAAAAGTGCAGTTTCTGATTACAGTGCAATTCTCGAAACAGTTATGACAGTTATTTTCTATCTCTACGGAATGAGTGACTGCAGATCTATACGAACTTTCGTTTATGTAATCAAATTGGAGAGTCCAGTAAAAGAATTTAAAAAAATGTGTGTGTGTGTGTGTGTGTGAGAGAGAGTTTTTGCAATAATTCGATTTTCAAACTGAATCAAGTACAATTTATTTCGGTCCATTTTCGAAAGATCCCTCTGGCTGTGATGAATTTTTCAGGACGACGACTGCGCATAGATTAGCGATCTCCCACTAATATTAGCTTTATATTGCTTTGAGTCTCATGCACGGAACGTTGCTTTCTACAGTAAGGACTTTTCGCAATGCAAGCCTTATATGGCTGAGATCATGTCGGCTCTTCCATATAAGTGCCGTTATATAACAACTTAGCAACGAGCTACGACGACTACGAGCTTTTATTGCTTTTTGACGAAATTCGGCGAATTATCGCATTTAGCGAAGTGACGTAAGGCATTTCATGATCAGCCTTGTACGAATAAAATGTTTTATATGATTTTGTTGTTGCAATTGATTGAAAAAATCGACACTTTAAGGAAAAAACTGATACGTTGTCTTGTCACACATGTTACGTTACTAAAGAAAGTGTTGAGAATATTAAGTATAGGGGCGAAGATTGCGTTTGTATTGTGTGTGAATATGTCTGTTAATTTTATACTTTTCCAGCGTCCCTGTGAATGCCACGAATAGAGCGAGACATTCTTCTTACGTGCACACTACGCAATCCATGAAACTATTTTCACCACATCGTTCCGTTTTATTAGAAGCGCCAAGATCGCGTGCATTCAGAAATTTTCAAACTATTCTCGCTTATAATCTAATCATTTATAGACTTTCCCTATTAGCGGAGCAAGCGATATAAGCAGTTATAGCAAAAGTATCGCTCAGATTAGTGTGACAAACAAGAAAATATAATAAATTTTTTTTTTTTTTTTTTTATTATTATTATTATTATTTATACGATCTGTAATCAATTTCGCTCATTTTTGTCTTTACGAATCCAAAATTCTTTCGTACAATAAATGCTGAGTTGCCTAAGGCATAATTGATCGCAGAAATGGAGATAACTTTAGTTACTAAGAAACACCGCGTACTGCGAATATCAATACTTAGCTGACTATTTGCTTGCAATAGATAGGGGCGGGCGATAAGAAATTAACATTTGTCTTATAGAGTTTAGACATGTTCTTCCTCTTCACCTACAGTGAGTCTCATTAATACTGAGTGTTTTCACATAAGGAAGGATACGAGGAAAAAAACACGGCAACAAGAACGCTTTTTGCTTAATGACGTCATTTAAACGTTTTTAGTAAACAGGGATCTTACTCCGTTCCTCTTCTAGTCTATTTTCCAGATCTTGGACGGAAGAGATTGAGTGTGTTCACGCACGGCCGTTCAACTCCTCGCACATCTCTTGGATGGGGTTCAGGCCGGGTGGTTGGGCAGGAGCATAAAGCATTTTGGAGGAGTTGTATAAGTTGTTCTTATTCGGTAGTTATCGGTAGTTTCTTCCAGATTTTCCTTCAATATCCTCAACAAACCCTTC
Organism: Glossina austeni; assembly: GCA_000688735.1. Lineage (NCBI taxonomy): Eukaryota > Metazoa > Arthropoda > Insecta > Diptera > Glossinidae > Glossina > Glossina austeni. The sequence goes on from KK502407.1 coordinate 476,965, forward strand.
TTGTTGACAATGGAAGATAAGACTCGAATTTGCCACACCCAACTCTTAGAGGAATAATTTGCTCTCATCAGCAAATGGTATGGAAAAAATGAACTTGGAACTGTGCCCTGTCCCGGCCCTCCCTGCCTGGCTTCATAAGCGTTTACCTTTTTTGTCGAGCTAAAGAACTGAATATTAATGAGACTCACTGTAATTAGTAGTCGATTGACTTGCGAATATGAACCGTTTGAAATCGTTTAACCCGATAGCAAGAGAACTCGCATATTAAGTACGATTGATCTGGATTAGTATCACTAGAATAAGTATAAAATCATATGAAAATGCATTGAAACAATTTTTTTGGGTTTCGAATAAGAAAAAAAAATGTACGTTTCCTGTTTCCATACGAAATGCTTTAGTTACACAATGCAAGGCTTTGTTCTGCTTGCACGTCATCGTAAACGGAGATAAACAAAATTTATATGGAAATAATAAAAAATATTATTATGATTATTACGACACACATAAGTGGTGTGCATGAGTACTTACTAAGAGATAATAAGTTTTCTTTTTTTCTTTTTCTTTTTCTTTGTTTTTTTTTTTTTTTTTTTTTTTTTTTTTTTTTTTTTTTTTTTTTTTTTTTTTTTTTATCAACTTTCAACAGTTCAGTATCAGACGTGAAAACACAAAAAAAAAAAATCAGAAATGAAGTATGAAAAATGAAAAGCAATGGAGGAGAGAAAAGGCAACTTTTACGTTAAAGCTGTTCAAAAATTGCTGACATGATTAAACAACAATTAGCAAATAATTTATGTATATCAAGGTGAACATCTGAAACATACAATAGACGTTGTTTTTTTTAGTTGTAAATTTGTAAATTTGTTATTTTTTATATATTTATATATTTATATATATGTACTCTGGGCAATAAATTGCAAATGAAATCAATGAAAGGAACCCTTCCTTAGCTTCTTTATCTCGAGTTCTGCGGATAGCGGATTTCTTTTTTCTTGACGGCTAAAATTTAAATATTTTATACGAGAATTGCTAAGCAATACACAAGCTAACTATGGTTAGCTGCTATTTATGTCCACATAAGTCGAGTTTTGTGCACCTTTGTGTCGCTGTCGCTTGTACTTGTAAGAGATGGTTTTTAACACTTACCCTTCTTGGTTTGGATTCAACCATTTGTTCAACTTCGATACCGTCTGACATCTTATGCTTTGTGATTAAAGTTGTTTGTTCTTGTTGTGACTATATATACTGTCTTGTTGTTGTTGTTGTTGCTCTATACTTCTTGCTTGCAAAGAATTATAGACGAGATCAAGATACTCGTTTTAGAGATGCTGCACGTTTTCTGGCTGCTTTAAAAGCCGTTTACTTTATTATTTATCGGGGCGTGTGTGTATACATGTGAGTTGCGTTTATGCATATCCGTTGATATATGTGTTGCCGGTTTTTTTTCGCACAATATAACAAAGAAGAAAAATAAAATTTCGTTTAGTTATTTTGACTGCAATTTTTTCTTTTTTTTTTTTTGTTTTCTTTTTCATTATTATTAAACAAAACATAAATAATTTATAATTGATTTTATAAAAAACAAAAAAAATGATCAAAATATTTGAACATATATATATATATATATATATGCATAATATGCATACATATATATATATATATATATATATATATATATATATATATAAATTAAGAATTCATCCTTAGAAAAAAACTGGTTTTGCTCTTGTTAAAGAATTTTTGCATTTTATTACATATTTTATAAAGTCATTGACAAAAATTTAATATTCTAAAAAATTAAAAATCGAAAAATCGAAAAATCACACCTTCTTCTTTTTCGTTCTTAATTTTTTTTTTTTAAATTAAAGTGAACGAACTAAAAACAACGGCTTGATGTTTTCTTAGTTTTATTATTATTGTATGTTTTCTTCTCCTTGTTGTTTTTTTTTTTTTTTTTTTTTTTTTTTTTTTTTTTTAATATTTTTGTTTCGAAACGTTTTTTAAGCGTGTATTGCACTTTTATTACTAAATTCACTGCCGCTGAATTGACTGAACAACTTCAAGTGAAAATATTTAATATATAATAATATAGAAAATAACGTAAATTATTTTCTACACAAGTCCCGCGATAAAAAATCTACATCCAAATGAAACGAATTCAAATTCAATTTTAAAATTTACTTTGCTGTCTTTGCTGGATGCCCCGCAAAAATGCAGAGAATAAAATTCATTGCTCAGAGTAAATTTTACTTCGCTGTACATTTCTTACCCAAAAACTGAGTGCACTATCTACAAAAAAGGCGAATGAAACGAACGGGCTGGGCTCTTTTCTGCCGAGAGTAAAAAATCTACTTTACCTTTAAATGCTTATGAGCGTTGGTGTTGAAAACGCATAACACACAACGTGTGTGTCGTAGCCTTTGAAACACGCTGGTTATGTTCGAAAGCCGAATAAGTTTTGATTTCATCCAAACTGAGAGGAGTTGCTTTCATGGTCTTGCATCAAACTTGATTGAGTTGCTAGCGGTTTTCATAAAATCCACTGAGTTTATTTAGGTTTGGAGGTTTATTTTAAAGTTCAACAAAATTTCAATAAATTTTTTAACGTTTTTCTTTTAACCACAAAAAGTCGGAATTATTATTTTCTTTTTTATTGATAATACATTTGAAATTATCGCCTGGCAGGTCTTTAAACTTAACGTAGTTTTAAATTAAACACAATTCGTTTCAGGACAACGCGCGTTTGAATGCGCGTCACATCAATCATTGCAACGATTTTTTTTTTTTTTTTTTTACTAGTGTAGTTTTTATATTAAATTTTACAATAATATTTGTTAAAGGTAGAAAGTTAGTATTAAAAGCCGGTGTCAAAAAAGTACCGGGTACCAATACTTTCATGAAAGCACTTTTTGTAAATCATCTTTAAGATAGCGTTCGATGCCACGTTCAGGATGCCATTTTGTCGATGCAACGTATGTCACACTAGATTCGTAAATAGATGCCTCTCATCATAATGCGAAGCCTAATAATCGGGAGGTGAACTAGTTGATGGCTTCTTGATATGAATATTTTGAATTTGCCGACAATGCTTCGCCTTTGATCCTTCACCTACTTGACAGTTTGTGTGGAAGGCATTGCGTCACTTTTTCGTCCCTGGGTTTCTTCTTCGTATGTCTAAGCCGTCAGTTTTCCCACACAATTTTATTAAATATATATTCGATATTTTCCGATAGTGAAGATTGAAAACGAATTCGAGTAAATTGATCCATAGACTGGTTCTGGAATTTCCCAATGCTCAAATTTTGTTTTTTCTTTCCGGATACTTTTTATACAAATAAATCCAAATATTGATATTTTCTATTAAACGCACACGTCGGCATATGCATTCATCTGCACATATAGTTGCAGACAATGAATGAAGTCGCCGTAAACGCAAACTCACGCAAAAACACTAATACATATAGATACAGACACTCGGTGAACAAAAACAAAAAAAAAACAAAAAAAAAAACAAAAAAGAATCAACAAAACAGCCCACAAAACAACTGAACACCAGTCGCCAGTAAAACAGCAGACTACAACTACAAAAAACAAAACAAGAAAACTCAAAAAAAAAAGAAGCAAAGTTCAACGTCAAATAGTCTTTCTCTTTCTTTCATCTCTGTCTCACTTTTCTGATTTAAAGTTCTTTGTGAAATCTGAAAAGAAATCTGTTTAACTAAAAAGAGAAACTTTTCTTACAAAGATTACCAACTGCCTAAACAATAACTCATTCTAGCCAGCCAAAGTCTTTAATTCCAATTCGATAATTCGATATTAAATGCGCGATATGCATATCGCTGACAACTGAGACCATATTTTTGCTGTACATTCACAAGCATTCATGCATTTGGAAATAATGAGGAGTAGGAGGTGTACATAACATATGCTACATAGCTCAAAAAATTATTGAGCCTAATACTAATAGAGATGCCTGTAGTTAATATTTATACAAGTGTGCATTGCGTGAAGGCTACACTAAGAGCTCAGTTTTATTTAGACTGCCTAAGAAGTTCTTCAAAGTAATAGGAAATCTCTCATCGTCAGTACGAACCCAAGTTGAGTTGTAGTTATGTAGTTGTGTGACTTAAAAGTTTCCATGCACACAAATTGTGGAACGTGAACTTATGGGTAGAATTTTATTTCCGTTTCGCATCGACTTAGTAGGAATGTGCGCTATGCAGCTTGTAGAGTGATCAATATTAGAAAATGGCTCATTTCTCAAATAACTATTTATTTTAATTTGCCTTTTCTCTAATCATTTCTCTTGACATCTAATGGCAATGCATTTTTGATATTTTTCTCATTTTTTCGCTTTACAATTTAAGAACAAAAAAAAAGCTTTCTCTTCTTCTGCCTCTATAACTCCGCAAGCAATGACAGATGATTCACCGTGTGTGTGAAAAAAGCTGTTTTTCTTTTTTTTCTTTTGGTAACATTTAGTGCACTTGTAATATATATAAAAGATTAATGTTTTGTAATTTCGTTTTACACAACGACTAGTTGGTCGAAGTGTGGTAGAAAGGGAAAAACATACAATTAGCCTTCGTGCGTGGTTCACATTTTTGTCTTTGTCTATCCTCATATATTTTCTTATCTTGCCCGAGATAATAAGCAGCGTTGAAAAATATATAAAATGTTTATAAAATCTGATCAAAAATAGAAAATATAAACATAAATAAAAACAAGTAAAAATATTACTCAACTTAGTAAATCATCTGTTGTTAAGTTGCTGACTCGCAGAAGGCGGAAAAAAGGGAAACATTACGGCCGATTATTGAACACCCTACTCTAGTCCACTTGATAGAGCCATTTATACTGCCTGTCAAGTAAAAAATTTTGTACTAGTATGTGTGCAAATATAGCAGTTATATTTATTCCGTCCAAAAATTAATTTTTGAACTTACAATATATATATTTTTATGTGTACAACCTCTCCCTTTATCAGGTGCTTTCTTCTTCGCTTGCTTTTGCCGGTGGTCCCTTTACCTGAAATTATCCGGTTCAGCTTGTAATCCAATGGAAAATATAGTATATGTGCAGCCATTACCATCTGAGTCTCTGTCGCTGATAAGTGAATATATCAATTCTCAATTTGTGTTCTGTAGAAAATATCTGACCGTAGGTAAGTGCGGCGTTTGCAACATATTTTAAGAAATAATTGTGTTCATAACTTTGCTGTTAGTTGAAAGCGCCACGTGGAAGTGAACTTGCGGATGAGGAGCGCGGGAAAATTGAGAGAATGAGACTTGCTGGTAGGAAAATTGGCGAGATAACAGCTGCGATAAATTGCCACCGCAATATGGTCTCAAATTATTTAAAACACCCTGATAATTATGGTCGCACTAAGCGCAGTAGTCGCATCCCAACAGTAGGTCAGTGGAGGAAGAAGAGGCGTATCTGCCATTTAACAACCAAAGAAAATATGAGTTGCAGACAAATAAAGGCAAAATTAGTTGCAAATCTAATGAGAAGATGGTATTGGTGTTGGATATGAACACAAAATTGTCAAACTACGCTTAACCCAGCGCCGTAAAAATGCCCGCTCTCCGTTTACCCGCAAATGAAAATTTTGAGAGAAAGAGCTCCCAAATATTACATGTAGTGATAAGAAGGAATTTAATTTGGATGAATCTGATGGTTACCATGAATATTGGGGAGATGTGCGATATCCTCGGCTAACATGGTACAGGCACAGCCGTGGTGATGGATCCCTTAGTGTATGGGCTGCATTTGAAAAATATGCTTTGAACCCACTTGTTAGAGAAAAATTTGCTGGAATATGCTGGAAAGTTTACGATTATGACAAGACAACCCAACAAGACAAAGGTCCCCCACGGACAACGTCGCGCGGCTTACAAAGGATTGTTTTTATTCACACAATATACTGTGTGAATACCGCCCTACTAGAGTGGCAAGCGGTGAGTGCCGACCTCATCGCAATTGGTCATCTCTGGAGAATACTTTCCATCGGGACATTTGCAAAGTCTAAGCAGTACCTCGCCTTTAAGGAACTTCAACCTGAAATATTGTCGGAATGGGAGAAGATCGATATGACGAATTTGAGAAAGTTTTTGAGCCCTGTACCACGCAGAATACAACAAGTCCTTATTCATAAGGCCAACACAATACCTCATTAAGTACATAATACTATCGTTTAACATTAGCAATTAATTAATATTAACTACCATTTTTCCACATATTATCATCGTGTTGATGCCTATATATTGGGCACCGAACATGTGCTCAATAGGTGACATTTCAGCTTACATTCTGTGTGAAGATAGTTTTCTGCTTCTTTGCCCGTATAAAAAGTTGCATTGATTCGAAAATGAGTGAAATATTTGAAGAAATACCTGACGTGATGCCCTTTTAATATAAAAATTGTAAAAATATGCCGAAAAATTGATGAAGTGTATGATGAGAATGCTGTGAGTGAACGAAGGGCCCAAGAATGGTTTGCTCGATTCCGTTCCGGAAATTTCGATGCAAGACCGGCATGAAAGTTATCAGGAAGTAGCGGAGGCAGTAAACATCAACCATATGACAGTTTGGAATCATTTGAAAAGCGCACGACTCGGCGGAAAAAACCGTTTACACTTTGCAATGTGACTTAATATAATTATTTGCCATGAAGTACATACGGAGTATGTTTTTTTTCTGGTATAAAACAATATGTAATCTTGTCTTTGAAGCTTCCTGCTGAGCGTTGCAAACGCTTTTGTAAAATAAATATAAGCCTAACCCTTCGATGATGGGTGTAAAATCGATAGAAAGAACTTAAAGTAAGGAGGTCGAGTGCGAAGAATGTGAAGGGAGAGAGAGAGAGCGCGAGAGAGAGAAAGGAAAATAGTTGAAATTTTTATCGAACATAGTGATCGCCTCACGAGTCAACATCATTTTGAAACAATCGAGTAGAAGAATGCAAAGGGTGTCATGACAATGAAATAATTCTCAATCAAATTAAATTACTTGCATTTTCATTTTTTATATTTCATTTTATTCTTACACAATCTTTTAATCCTTTTCCAAATGACTCCTTTTTTATGAGACAGACAATTACAAGAGAGATAATTCGTAGTAGTTTTTTTCGCTTTTTTTTCGTATATTTTTTTTAAAATTGCATTAAACATTTAAAAATAGAGAATATTAATGTAAGCTTGTATGCGATCAATTCATTTTAATGAACTATTTCGAAAAAATTCAATCGAAACGAAAACAAAAAACAAAGTTTAATATTTTAAAAGAAATACTAAAAGCAGAAAAATTAGTTTTATACCCTCAAACAAAGAAGAGGAAGATGTAAATATATTTGGTTAATGTTTTCTGCTACAATAAATATACATTCTTAAGACTGCTGAACTTTGACCTTAATTGTGTTTATTATAAGAAAAAACTTGTAGTGTGGGCTTGAGTCTTTGATGGTATGTATAACTCAAGTTATTTCCTTCTACCCATAAGGTCAAGGTGCAGAGTTTTTTTGCATAAGCCCCTAATTGTCGGCTGCATTTTTTCAGGTTATGTCGTTGAATTTTCTATCATTTGCTTTGGTATCCTGGCTTGTCAAAGGATATGATTTAATTATGGACCAAGACACGCTTTACATTGTTAGTTTGCGGCGATAATCGTTCGCACTTCACCTGCCAAGCTATGTTATACTACTAACTATATGTCGCGGTACACGTCAATAAAACTAATAAAATTAGCTAAATAGTTTGCTTTGTGTGGTCATGAAAGAATATTTATGCATTTTGTTGCCGCGTGCGCCGTTCTCGGTACATGTCTGAAATAGCGCAATTTTGAGTTTCTAATATTTTAGTTTAAAAAATTACGCATTTAACGAATAAATACATTTTAGTGTATGTGTGCGTTGAAAAAGGTACATATGGCTGGGATCGTGTTCATCAATTTAAGTCGACGTATATGATATTTGTGAAAAGACAGTGTGAGAGAGAGTGATAGAGATACATAGATAGATAGAAAGGGAAAGAGGCATAGTCGATGTGAAATCGTAGCGCGAAGACGTGTTTCTGAAGGAGTCCGTTGCCTCATAATCGAACACACAAATTCTTACATACATTAGCAGCAAAATGCTAATTAGCATTCGGAAACTCGGTCACCAAAAACACAAAACCGATTCGGACCCCTCCCAACAGAGCAACTCTAAATCTTACAAGTGTAGAAAAAATTGCACGAGACGCAGCTATTAACGAGAAATACTTTAAGGAAGAAGCGCAACAAGCTTTCACTAAACTGCGGTGCAAATTAAACGTCATAAACAGGGTCTTGGTGGATTCCAAAAATTTACACAAAACAATCTGTAAGAATTTCATGCGAACGATAGCCTTGTACCAGCAAATGGCGGGAAACAGTGGCAGAAATACCAAAGAAGGAAGTACCGTTGGCAAGCAAGTCCAGATGAATATTATGGGGTAGCGCTGAACGGAAAAGATACACCAAATGCCAAAGCGCTAAGAGGAGATGTCACCACAAAGCAAACCGTATCTAAATTGAGGGCAGACAAACCAGAAGAGAAAACCCCGGAAAATTATTGGCAAACGGTAAAAACCTGTAAAAGTTCGAAAGAAAGACACACGAATAAGGGGAGTAGCCGTCACAATGAAAGCGACGACCAGCGGCTCGTACGCTGACACTTTGAAGAACATGAACTAGAGATACAGGCTGAGGAAGAAGGCTTTAATATAAACAGCATCCGCAGAACCAAGGCTGGTGACTTTTTAGTACAGCTATAAAAAGAAGATGGCCATGAAACGGAAGAAAATTAAGCCGAAGGTCTTAGTAGAGATAAAACACGTGGACGCATCTACCGCAAAGACATACACAATCAATGCCATATTAAAGGCAATAGACGAAGCAGACGTAGACAAGATACGGATACCTAACAGTAGGTAAGTGTATGGACGTACAAATCGAGGCTCTTATAGTCCGCTATATAGTAGTGTATTCCTGGGTAATCTTATAAAATATGAAAATCGCAGTTTCGTTGTCTTTTTTTACACCCTACACTATTTTTATGATACAAAGTTTGTGTGGATGTATGCAACATCCAAAAGGACTTGGGATAGCCCCACCGTTTATTATGCCGACCGACTCAGAATCACGTTTCGAATCTTATCTTCGCTTATCTGCCCATCTGTCTGTCCATCCGGTTTTCTTATACACAACGTACAGGCCCCAGTTGTTATTACTATTTATTTATTTATTATTATTCATTGAATCATTTTTCAATTCAATTACATAAATATGGGCTGGATTAGGCTATTTGTAAACAACTATGCAAGCCACAATAAGTCAACACATTATCACACCAGAAGGCTTAGCTAAAACTAATTACATCTATAACTATTTTATAAATTCGTCTTTCACTAAAATGTAATTTAATAATACTCGAGCACCATCTTTGCATAGAGTTTTGCGACTCCAACTCCATCGGCGCTTACTCTTCGTCACGCTGAACCCAGTTTTATTGATTTTTTTATCATCAACATGGTATGACATGTGGCGATGAGCGTTCCTTTAGAAGGGTTCGATTTAAGCCTGGCATTGAATCGGATGAATCGGTTGTGAACCCTACTAAGAAACCTAAATGGGGTCAATAATTCATAAATGCTTCTACCTTGAAAAAAGTTTTATAAACTGATAGCGTCTAGAGTGCCGAACTGGGCGCATTTATGTAGATTTCACTCAACAGGGCATTCGAATCAATAGCTCCTTTAATCAATTCTATTAAGAATGAGATTCCAAGTGTAAACCGACATTTCTCCAGGGAGGGTAACGCTATCAATAGTAATTTATCTTCATATGATGTTGAGGTTACAAGGGGGTCCAATGGCAGGTGCTCGACTCAATCACTTCCCCAAAGCAACGACAGAACGCAGGCCAGATCCCCCGGTATTTTCCTATTCCTGCTATTGGCATACACACTCTTTTCGCAATGTGTGGATCTTTAAAAATTCACGAACTCAGCGCTTAATGGGACCGAACATAGATCTTGCTTTACTGATAGCGGATTAGGTTAAGTGGAGTAGGTTAAAAGTTGCTTGCCTATCAGACAAACCGTAAGTCATTTTATAGGACCTCATACAGATATAACGGCGTGTAAGACGACCATATGGGTCTACTACTTGCACTTCACTTTAGTTTTTAACAATTAGTCAATAGAGAGAGAGTAGTAGTTTAGCAGGGCAATCAGTTGGGGATTTTAATCACACAGATGTCTTTTGTCGATGCCAACATATATAGCGGTTGTTGTGAAGAACAAGCACTCCTATGGAGAGGAAGTCTAATTTCCACTTTTATACGACGGAAGGTGAACAAGGTTTGCTCAATTTGGATTATGCCATGCGATGCTTTGAGCATCCAGCAATATGCGGGCTCTCATGAAATATATGTCTTGGGGGGAATTTAAGAGTCGGCCTTGCCCGACAATAATGTTTTCACCTTTTTTTCTCTTTTTTTCTACGCTTATTCAATATCCACTAGCCTTCACACACACACCATGCATTTTGAAAAATTTATCATTGTCTCATATTCTTTTCACGTTCACGTTCACGTTCACGTTCGTATTCGTTATTATTTATTCACATGATCGCTTTAATTGTTGCGTTGCTCTTTCGGGTAATGCTCCACTTTTACTCGCTTCAAGTTGTCTTTTTGGGAGATGCCAAAGCTTTAGCACTCAAATGGTTACAAATCGGAATGTTGCGTAAAGTTTGGGACACCCTGTAAATATGTTTGGTTTGTATTCGCTTCACTTCACTTGCGATTACTTGTGTCATAAGGTGAGGGTATAAGAGAAGGTCGGTCGATCATTGCCGACATTTTCTGATGCTTTATTAACTTTCTGAAATTCTTTTCTTCCGTTACTGTTAAAGTCTCAGCGTAATTAAATTTAAAACATGTGTATACAAATTATTATTACATCTCTTTACATATATTATTATTATTATTATTGGTGGGTTTCGTTTGAAATTTCAATTATAATAATTTCATTAAATTAAATTTGTTTTTTTTGTTGTTGTTGGATTTTTTACTTTAAAATTTTTCTATTATTATAAATAATTTTAAATATATTTTTTTTTGTATTTTTTTTTCAATTTTCTTCTTCTTATAAATAATTCTATAATCTATTATTAAGTACACAAACATTTTTTGATGAGCTGTTTCTCTTGGTTGTTGCTGTTGTTTTCATATTGCAGTTCACAAAATAAAAACTTTAGGCAATTTTTTCCCCTCCCCTCCCATCAGACATTTGTAGTAGAAAATTATTATTATTATTTATATATATGAATTTCTGTTCAAAGTCAGTTACAACTTAGTTAAGTACAATTTGGAAGTTCGGTTATCTTAGGTTTTTAGCGATGAACAGAGCTGCAATTTACCAAAAAAACTCTAGGTAATAAGTGTGGACCGAAAAATTATGCTGTGTGTTAGTATTAGTATTATTAGGTTAAGTTAAGGTTGGTTGTTGTAAGTAGCTTTTTTTTACTAGTTTTGCTTTGGACATGCAATTGTCTTTAGAATATGTGTTGGATTTTTTTTAAATAATAATAATTTTTTTTTTTTTTTTTTTTTTTAACT
>KK502407.1:488985-520509 GCA_000688735.1 Glossina austeni
TGTTTTTTTTTTTTGCTTTTTTTTACTTTTTGGAATTTTTTTTAACATAGAAAATTTTTTATGCATCTTCAACACACTCAACATTTAAAAAATTCTTAATTGTTTTATTAATCTTATATAAATTTTAACATGTATAATTTAACATTAATTTGTTTTTTTTTTTTTTTTTTTTTTTAAATTTCTGTTCTTTGTTTTAGGAAAAAAATTCAGTTGGCAAACATTCTACATTTGTTTATTTGTTTATTTGTTTATTTGTTCTCTTAAGATTTTGTTTACGTTTATTATTTCATTTTATTTACACCTACAACACTCACAGCGGGTACATTACATTAGGCTAGATTCGACTTTGGGGGCATGTCATAACGCAAGCCGAACTTGCTTGAGAGGGGCCAGTGGCCGATATAGGATATCATGTCCGCTAACACCTGTTGTGTTCGAAAAGTACAGATCCGTAAAACTAACAACGAATGCTTTCTTGAATGCTCAGAGACAACCATAACCTTCTAAGGCTAAAGCTGAGCGGAAAAGGAAAAGATTTGCTGCTCTCTGCTGTCTCTTCAAAGTTTCCCAAACTTCTCTGACATGTATGCCGAATGTGTGGCGAGAGACGATGCTAGGCAAATAAGTTCTCTTAGTTTGGTAATGAGCGGCTTTTCCAACCATGGGTAACAAATGTGTACGACCTCAGTGGTACGTACACGTTTGTGTGTTTGTAATCAAATTGCGGGGATTATCTCGTAAGAGAAAAGAAGAGGTGAGAGAAGAGCTGCATAGAGCAGGGACAGCTCTATAGAGAAAGGAACAATGATAAAGAATTAACCCTAAGAAAGTTTAATGAATTTATTGTAAAAGGATGCGGAGAGATGGGGGAAGATGAGATAAAAGGTGAAGAAATAAAGTTCAGTGGAAAGGTTTTAATGTCAAATAAGTAAGAAATTTTAACATTTTTTCAATTTGCATTCCAGTCGCATTCCAGTCTGGAGAATGCTTAAAAAATTTAACAAATGCTCCCCATAGTTAGTTCATTCTGAGCAGATGGTGGGGGCGGATATACAATATTTAGCCTGGACTAACTAAAAGTTTATCCTTTCCTTTTCTTATTATTTTATTTTATAAAAGTTTCGGTTTTTTCATTTTCTGGGTTTTGTTGTGTTCTGTGTCTTCGTATACTCTACACCATTTGTGTAGCACAAGGGTGTATTAAGTTTGTGCAGATGTATGCAACATATTTTTATTCTTTTATTATACTGATCGACTTCGAGTCATTCCGTTGATCGATCTAAGCTTTTCTGTCCATGTGTCCGTCTGTTCATCTTGTGTTTTTGTCGCAATTTTTGACATATTTTGATGGAATTCGGTACTCTAATGTATTTCATTCAACCCATTCAGTCTATTGGAAATGGTTCGAATCGGATCGGACTAATTTTTTGATTGCATCATCTATGTGTGATTGTATGAATGACTTTTTGAACAAAGTAGTGTAAGGTATTTAATGGCGGGCTCTGACCAACTGTAGTGTTTTCACTTGTTTAATGTTGTGGTTTTTTTTTTTTTTTTTTTTTTGATTTTTCTTTAAGAACTTTTCTCACATTTATAAAAAAATTTTAATTTTTATATTTAAGTTAAAAATGTAATTTATCTCGTAAATTTGTCTTAGTTTTTTGTTAGTCTTTTTAATATTTCAAGTATAAGCGCTTTAAATGTTTTTTCTCTTTTTTTTTTTTTTTTTTTTTTTTTTTTTTTTTAATTGCGGCGTTCGGTTGATTTTAACGAAAACGTGTAAACCTGAAAAAATAAATTTTTTTTTGTTTTATTTGTTTTAACATTTTTGTATATATATATATAAATCTTTTTAAATATTTCTTTAATATAACTAAACTACTGTACAAATCTTTGAGTTGTTATTGTTGTTGGTAGTTGTATTTCCAAGGAGTGGATAAAACAGTTAAAAATATATTAGTTTCGATTTTTTTTGTTTTGTTTTTACTGTTTTTACTGTTTGTTTTTATTTTGTTGTTTTTTTCAATTTTTGCACTTCCCTTCATACATATGTTGAGTCATTTAGTCGTAGAAAGAACAGTGGGGGTCGGAGTTGAATTTCTCGTTTGTTCAATAATTCGTTTAACGTAACCCACTACCACCTCCGCCTCCACTGCTACTGCCCGCATCACTACTGTTGCCAGCTGAAGCACCATCGCCCGCCCAACGTCTACGTCTAGCATCTTTTGCTGCTTGCATTTGGGCAGCGATACGACTTGTGCTTGGAGTAGCTTCAAAACTAGCATACATTTCGACTTCATCGTCAGCCATAGAATCGTATGCTTTTGAGGAACTACCCCGTGTCGTCATTATTATCCTAGTGCCTCTATCAAAATCGAAACTAACATTCTTACTATCTCATCCACCCCGATGGACTTGCACTGTCGCCTCAGTTGAATCTTGACTGCGTAATTGTTGACGGTATTCGTCTAACTCCTGCATCCGATAAGTGCCCAAATTCACTTGCATCATCAAAGTCTCCATAATACGTTCGTTCTTCAACGCTTTCGACGGTAAAACTATCGATAATAGTTCGCTCGGTGATATGCGGCATAAATTTAAGTCGCGCGTTAAACGCTCCATAATGCATTCGAATTCGAATTGCGTATCTTTGCTGGGATGATTTTTCATTTTCGCTACTTTATGCTTGGCCCAGGCCAGCATCGCTTCAAATTTTCGTATCTCCGGGCATTGCAATTCGCGACACATTATCATTTGTACCATGGATTCGGAAAGGTTTAAAAACTCGGAGCACTTGAAGAGACCGTGCGCTTTATTCTCAACAAACGATAAGATCATGTTAACTAATTCAGAAGCCGACGTGTAACGCCAGTAATAGTTTTCCAACGAGATTAGCATAGGGCAACAAACCTCAATGCGCATAAATTGCTTGCAATGATGGAAACAAGCCTGCAACAATTCGGGTAAATCGTAATGTTCAGCCGCGCAAAGAAGTCCTAACACATTTGCGATTTAAGAAATCATTAAATAAATATGTTCTCTCTTTTTATATATATATATATATATATATATGCTATAATTACCTGGTATGGAAACGCAGGTCAAAGGACATGTACCCGTATGCAGGTAATCAAGCAAAACACGAAATGTCTCCGGATCAAATTCGATTATAGTGAATTCGGTCTGAGCCAATTTGGCGCGATCCACTTTTTGAGCATCGGCACACACCGACAAACGCGGCACAGCCAATTGATTGGCGGTAGCTTTATCCTTATCCTTCTCTTTGCTGTCTCTGTCTAAAGTTTTTCGTTTTTTTTTTTTTTTTTTTTTTTTCGCCAGATTTTTTATTTTCAAAATTATATATGTGTGATATAAATTAAAGTTTAAAATTAAAGCAAAAAAAAAAAAAAAGCCATGAACGGATAAGTAAGTACATGTATAAATAAACATGATTAGGATTCCCCACAAAATAGATAACGATTTAGGTAAGTGGTAGTAATGCAGTGATGCAGTGACGTAGATTTCATCCAATGAAAACAAACAACAGAAAAACAATCAAAACGAAAAAAAAAAAAAAAAAAAAAAACAAATGTTACGATAAATTTCACGATAGCAAGTAATAATCAGCGTTGTGAGAGAATTGATCGATTAAATCGAAATATGTTTTTGGATTAGTTTTGGAAAATGTACAAGAGTATTAAAATTATATTCCTCAAAATTTTAAATGTAAAATAATATAAACAAATGGTTGAGAAAAAAAAAAAACATTTTTCGAGGTGGATTTCAAAAAAAAAATGAAAAAAAAAAAACAAATAAAGGAGCGAGCAGCAGTAGTGATAAGATGACCGTGAATTTTAAAATATAAATAAAAAATAAATTATTACGTCACGCGTCAAACGGTTCAGATATTACAACAGAAATAAATTGTGTACGATATTAGAGTTGCAGTGTTTTTTGTTGGGGTGATGCGGAGGAGAATTGAGGTAAAAATAATTTCACATGTTGGCCAATTACAAGGACACAATAAGTCGGCCAAGATTTTCGGTTTTTTTTTTAGCAAACAAAAAATTTTTTTAAATTTTTAATAAAAGAAAATTAAAAAATATGTATATATATATAGGAAGTCGATTATGAAAATTGGGTTTGATTACAAATTTTTCGAAAACATTTTTACAGAATAAAAAAAAAACGTCAAGTCTCATAATAGTTTTGTTAATAAATGAATTGCAAAAATTTGTTATTTTCATTTAACGAGTTTGCGAGTTTAATAAGTTTTAAAAGTAAATATAAAAAAAAAAACATATTTAAATTAAAATTTTTTGTTTTTTTTTTAGATAAACGAAAATAATTAAAATAAATAAAAAAAAAATTTTGTTTTTTAATTATTATGAACATTTTTTTCAAAACAATATGGATTTCAAAATAAGGTTAGTGGTAAAAATTGTTGAAAATGTAAAAAAAAAAAGATTTTTTTTTTTAATTGTAATAATTATTATTATTATTTTTTATGTTTAAATAATATGAATTTCAAAGTAAGTTTAAGAGGGAACGATTTTTAAAAACGCAAAAACAAAAAAGTATTTTTTTTTTTTTTTAAAATACACGAGTTCGAAAAAATCGTTGTTTTTTTTGTTAATTATGGAGGATGGACGAAAAATATTTGAGTAAAGTGAGCAAATGATGAGTGATTTGCAATCGATTTTTTTGATAATTTAGAAAAAGTAAAAATTTACATGTAAATGCATTACGAATGGATTAACAAAAAATTGTTCGTTTCGATTACGCAGTGAATTCGAAATAAAATAAATGTTTGAATTCAAATGCAGAAAATGCAGATCGTGTTGGTGCGGATTTATGTAAAGAAACCAAAGAGAAACAAAACACAAATGTTCAAAGTAGGTTAAGGGCAAAAAAGGAGAAGAAGAATTTTAATTTAAATTTTCATTACAATCAAAATTTCGTTTTTAGCGATTTCCAAATACCCGGAAAGACAACGTGTTTTATGTAGGATCACGCAGAGACAGCATAAACACAAGACATTTTGTTGTGTTTTTATTGTTTTTTTTGTTTTTTTGTTACACACACATACATAATACAAAGGATGGAAAATAATCACAGAAAAAAAAAAAAAAAACAAGAAAAATTCGGAAAAAACACACACATCGATATATTTGTCTTGCAATAAATTCAAACTCTTACTCGAACAATCTGTCGACGAGATCCATTTCTTTTTGTCTTCGGGATTCAGTTGATTTGCATTCTTGCTGCGTATCGATCTACCCCAGCCGGCAGTGATGGTGCCTAAGCGCGAAAATGCTCGCTTAACCATAGGCGAGGAAGGAACACTTTTCGGTCGCATTGTATCTGAATCGGGTACCGTTAAATAATTATTACTCTTTGGCTTTTGATTTTGCGGTGAAACCAATGAAGGCGCCGGTCGCGCGAATATTTCAGCAACTGGTATTTGAGGTGAACCGAACCCAGTCTGTATACCGTATAACATTTCCTATTACATATATATAATAAACATACGTATGCATATGTATTCTTAAACGCTTATAACAGCGAATGAATGAATTGATTGCACCTGAAAAACTCGACTTCGAACGCCGAGTATGGCCCGTACACCAATAAAGCGGGCTTTCTGTTTCGATTGCCCCACTAGAAACACAACGTCAAATAGATGAGAATTTTGTAGGCACGATGGTTCTTCATTGAGAAATACTCGAGTAAAATCTTTAGCTAATTGATCGTAATCCTCAAATTGATCGCGCACTGAATCCAACAGTGGCGAAGAAGGCCTCATGTGTCCTAAAGTTGAAAGAAAATTCAAGTTTTCTTAGTAACGAGTAAACGAGAATGACGAATGACGATAATAAAAAAAAAAAAAAAAAGAAGAAGAAGAAGAAGAAGAAAGGATAATGAAGAAAAACGGAAATGAATGAAGCATGCCATCCATCCAGCCAGTATGTTAAAGGGAGCAACATTCAAATGTGAAGGAAACATGTGTGTAGCAAAACGTTAAACATCGTGAGATCTCATCGTGAGGAAAAAGTTTGTCTCGTCTTTCGATGATAGTCCGTATATATAATATTTTCCTTATATTATTTACATGAACTTTGTCTAACTATATGCGTGTGTATGCGTTTTGATTGATAAACTTTTGATATATTTCTGGTAGTTGTGGGCGAAAAGTGCAGTGAGACTTAAGAGGATTCTGCGGAGAGCGAAACGAATGGTAGACGGATAAGCCGAACTATACTGTGCATGGACTAAAATTTGTCAGCCGAGTTCTTGCAGTTTTTACCAAAGTGTTTGAAAACGTGCCTCGTCTGACGTTGCTTCGACAGAACACAATGACATTTCTATCGATGCTTGCTGAACGCTTCATTTCAATTGCGCGTCTTAAACGCATTTACTTTTCGACAGTGGGGGAGTAGAATATCATTATAGGGCTACGCTGAAGCAACTCGAGATGCATGATTGCCTTCCTACCTCTCCAATCATAAGGCATTACTTTACGTGGCGTCAACATGGTGCTCTACTCTCGTGACCGGCCCGTTATCAATCAGCAGTGAGTCGCAGTCGTGTAATTCCGAAATATCGAGCTTCTTTCTGTACCCGATCTTAGATGTAGAAGTGCTCCTTAGTGAGTGTTCCCTTCCGCAGCCGCATTACAATTCAACAACAAGGAGAAGCTGGCGAGAGCACAGCAGTGAGTCACAATCGTCTAATTCCGAAATATCGAGCTTCCTTCTGTACCCGATCTTATCTGAAAGATGTAGGAGTGCTCCTTAGTGAGCGTTCACTTCCGCAGCCGCATTACATCTGAACAACAAGGATAAGCTGGCGAGAGCACAGCAGTGAGTCACAGTCGTGTAATTCCCGATCTTATCTGAAAGATGTAGGAGTGTTCCTTAGTGAGTGTTCACTTCCGCAGCCGCATTACAATTCAACCACAAAGATAAGCTGCCGAGAGCACAGCAGTGAGTCACAGTCGTCTAATTCCGAAATATCGAGCTTCTTTTTGTACCCGATCTTATCTGAAAGATGTAGGAGTGTTCCTTAGTGAGTGCTCACTTCCGCAGCCGCATTACATCTGAACAACAAGGATAAGCTGACGAGAGCACAGCAGTGAGTCGCAGTCGTGTAATTCCCAAATATCAAGCTTCCTTCTGTACCCGATCTTATCTGAAAGATGTAGGAGGGTTCGTTAGTGAGTGTTCACTTCCGCAGCCGCATTACAATTCAACGACAAGGATAAGCTGACGAGAGCACAGAGTCTTCTTGGCGCTAACAAGTAAATCATCATTTGCGTGTTGTTGAGCTTGCTAAAGCCACTTCTAAATACACCGGCTGTTTCGCAAGTCCCAAGCATGTCGTTGCGGTCGCAGTGACAGTGTCAATTAAAGAAGTTTTTCTTCGAGTTCTGGCTCATCTTCGTACCGCAATTACTTTTGGCTGAATTTGGTTTTTCCCTTTTTTACCCTACACCACTTATGGTATGTGCGGTTGAGTGTAATGCCCCGATGCAGCCACTTTATGGTGACTATTGACTTTATGTGACTACTGACTTATGTATTGGGCACAATGCCGTGAATTGTCTGACGTGGATTTTTTATGTTATGAGAATTATTTGCTTCCTCCGATTATATGACAACTGCGACTAATCGAGATCACAGTGCAGACGGTAGCAGATAGCATATGCGGATGCAGTTATTTAAGAATTTTAGTTAGTCTGTGTCCGAATCTTCTGCACGCACTCTCTGTGCTGTACAAACGAGCAAGAAAAACTAAATTTCGATAATTTTATAGGTCAGGGGACAGAGTTCGGTGATTTTTGCCCATTTTCGGGCTGGTACTGCAGGATTGGCTTTGACTAATTGGGCCCGTTTCCAATAGCAACGTGTGTGCAAGGACTTCCAAGGCTTTCTGCCAAACTGCAAATGAGTGTGAGAGAGTGTTTGTTATGAATATTGTTGACACGCTTATAGGATCCGTGAAACGTCCGCTTGGGTCCTGCAAGTGTTTTGACAAAACTGAATGCACTGTCATTTTTGAATCGTGGGTAAACAGCGAAACTGGCCGAAACAATCAAGACAAGGAAAAGCATTGCGTGCGTCATTCGACTCTTGCTCACAACGATCGATGCAGAACGATATGCTCGATCCGCCATATAGTTTGGATTGTTTCAAAAGATGAGCAGCGAGTCGAATCACGCAAATTTCAATTCTAAACTTAGATGTGTCGTTCCATTCGCAATAACCAGAAGTGCATGTTGGAAGTATTTAATATATTTTTGACGGGCGAGAAATTCAAAGGCGGTTCTTTTCTTTCGAGAAAATTCAAGCAGAATGCAAAACGTTGCGGAAAAAGTGAAAATGGATGTGATTCGCCCGATCGATCTAAGACTTCGTGTCGTTTGTGGAATCATTTTAAGTGCGGTCTCCATTTTTTGATCGTTGCTTGGACGACGACGGCGATGTATATGTGACATGAAATATATGTGCAGTTCCAACCTACGCCGAAACATTCTGAGCCATTTCTCGCATAAATCGCCTAAGTTTGAAAGACCGAACGGAGAACGGAGAATACATTCAAAGACGTGGCATTATGTCTAAGATAAGCATTTGTTTGCAGAACAACGCAAATTTCAAGATAATTCATCATTTTTTTAATGGGACTACAAGCGTATGGCAAGCATTTCTTGTGAAATCTTCAAGATTTTTACTTTTGCGTTCCTTTTGCTTGCAGCTCATTAATCATATGGTTATCGAAGATCTACTCGGAGAAGAAATAAAAAAAGGAAAAAAAAAGAATGACTTCATATGAATAAAATTTGATTAAGGCATTTAGGAATACACACATCTACTACGTACTTATGTAAAAATAATAATAAAGGCATTTTTCCTTGCTTCAGGCTATGAGGGAATGACAAGGGATATAAGGGAAGGGGTATAAGGGAATGACAAACAAAAACGAACATAAAATAGCGTTTGCGACCATAACCAATAGTAATAATAACACGTGAAAGCGCTAAGTCAGGCAAAGCCGATCGCTTAACACATTCACCTGTTCATGATGAGCCTTGCATTGGAAAGGGGGAGAACAAAATAGGCGCTTGCGATCGAAACTTAGTAGAGCAGGTTCACATGACATATAACTGTTTTTGACAAATTCTTATTCGTCAGATCATATTGCTATATAAAGTATATATCCCTTCTGTGGGGGAGGTTGGTCGAAAATATATATTTTGGACCAGTTTTCACTATATAATAATTTACAAAAATTTTAACTTTACTTTCAGACATGTAAAGAACGTTCATTACTCAAAGAGTTCTGAAGAGTTCTGTGGCCATCACATCCAAATTTCTCGTATTCATGACAAGTATGCCGATCTATTACTAGTTTCTGCTCATTTCCATTGAGAAATATTAAAAATCGCAGGTTCTTTTCATACAACGAGTTTTTCCAAAATAGCTGATTGTAAAACTCTTTCGATTTAATTCGTTTTCAGCAGCGTTTGTCGTTGAGCGAATGTAGATTCGTGTCGGAAATTTCTCGCGAATTGCGATCTGTGGGTTAAAACATAAAAATGCCTAGACAGACATCAGACCCATAGACGGACGGGCAAGTTTTTTAATCGTTTCAGAAAATGATTTGAAAGTTGGATCTATGTCAAGTCCTTGCATCAAGGCGTTGCATACACGCACGCAAGCTTAATATGCCATCAATACAAGCGGAGTAGGAGGTTGTAATAAATAACAGCAATCAAACGAGATATCATATCAATGACATACATACATACATACATACCTACAAACATACATAGAGGGCATGTGCTTGGGATTCATTGCTATTAAGATAAATGTAACGTTTTTTTCTATTTTGTTTTTTCGGTTATTTTTGAAAGTCTCTCCCTTTTTTACATACTATGTTGCACATAAAGGCGGCCACAGCACCCCTCAACATCCGTGGCCGGTGATGAAGGTGTGAGTGGCGGCGGTGTTGCCATTGTGACTAAAACTCTTGCATGCAACATTTTTCTATATTCATCCTCACCGATGGGTCGCCAAGAGCCACGGCGATATGGTTTCGGTATTTGTCCTGTCTCAGCATGATTTGATAAATTCATAACCAAATCTTCTAACATTTGCGAACGTGTACGTTCTTGCATACGGGCAAATTTCGGTGCCGAATACGAAGCCCGTTCGCCATTCACTATCTTAGTTAGCAGCCATTCTCTGCGTACGTTTACAATGAGGCAATTAAAGGAGAAACGAGCACAAACAAGACAAGCATTTTTTTATTAATTACAGTGTAACGTACCTAAACATTGGTCCCTTTTCAAAGACCGATTGCTCCCAAAGGTAAGGTTTGTAGGCGCCCACTTCGTCTCTTGTAACCACCGACACTTCGTAACGGGTGGGTTTATGTTTTATTCTGGCTGACACCCTCACCAATATGAATGTATGTAGAAAATGACTCTTTATACAGGCCGGACTGAATCTGGTATTATCGGCTTCTAGGAATACCACGCATACAATATCGTTACCTATATGCCGTTTCCTTTGCAACTTTTGCGGATCGTGCTTCTCATAAGGTAATAGCGTCGAAACGTGAAACATTATCTCAATGCTACGCCAATTGGTATAAACCGAGTACAATCCTGCAGCGACGGACGATAAATTATTTTATACAATTTTGTTTGTGTGCTTGTTTGAAATATTTTTTACCTGTTAAATCATGTACTGTGTCAAGGCCACCTTTGTATTTATCGAAACCCTTTAGTCTAACACGATCGCCCAACAGTGTTAGAAACTCATCAAATAATAGTGAATTTTCATTATTGTCTAATATTTGCTCTTCCGTATATTGGTCCTCCTTTACATATATGACCCCAACTTTTAGTTCAGATTTTATAAAGACCTGTTTTTATGCATATATTTTGCATTGAAAAATTCATCAAATTTATTATGAAAAGAAAAGTTTCTTGAAAATTGTTATAAATTAGTAAAAATGACAGAAATCGGTTGAAAATTTCCCGCGCAATGCTGTTTATAGGCCAACAAATAAAAATTCCGTTTACCTTACTCTGATGTTTAACTGGGCTCGTTCTTTCTCCTTTCCACTCCCCCTACCTACGCTGTTCATAGAGCCTGAGTGCATGTCCGCCTTTTTGTTCTAAAGTTCTGATGTCCGTTTGCTGGTCTTTCCTTCGTTTATTTTGTCTATTATTCGCTTTTTTCGGTCTGTACGCCCTTTGTCTTCTCGACTTTTTACTCGGCCTGTGTTTCAGTCATCGCTCCTCCTCCTCCTCCTCCCCCTCGCTCTCTTCTCCATCTGCACTTCTTGACTTCCGTCCGTCCCACGTCTGTTTGTCAGTCTACTTTTACGATCTTCGAGCTATTTTTCCTTAGATGCTCCCTACTATTTGGCTTGACCTTACCCCACTTGCCCGTCTTACGACCCGATTGTTCATTTACCATTTTCCGATTCTCTCGTTTCGTCGTCTGCTATGCCTACTCTTTGCCATGCCTGCCCATGTTGTCCCGTCGACCCGTTTGTACGTATTTTCGCTATTCCATTGTCCAGCCCATCTATCCAGACGAATATCCGCATTTTCATTTATCTCTCTTCTTCTTTATGTCATCTGTCTTTTGCACCCTCCCTCATTTCTATTCACCTCTCCATTTCGCCTATCCATTATTTTCGCCATTCTGTGTTCGGTGTTCTGTGTTTTGTCATTCGGTTGATTTATTGTTGAGTTTTTTAAAGTGGCAGCCTACATAAGACTACAAGTGAAACTTTCCTTCGTTTTTTATGCCATCGTTCGTGGCAATGACAGAAACGAGTTTTACAATTGATTTTACCTCCTTTTTGACTATCACTTACTTGATCTAATTTTAATAACTCTTCCGGCGTATCCGGCAATTGGCCTAGAGTTAGAGGGGGATTTAGGTTAACTTCTTTACCTAGGGATCTAACTACTTCCTCCCGATTATATCTATTAGAGAATTATTTTCAATTATTTCTATTTGAATTTTGATTTTCGTATTCGTTTGCGATTACCTATCAGCGAATACACAAGAGGCAGGTATAAGACCGTGTACGGTATATGAACCGGCTCTAACTAATATACGAAACTGATCTCGTCCATTTAGGGTCTCCTGTTTAATTGATAAAATCACCGGACCGAGGTCTTCGTCGCTGGTGAAATAATTCCAATGTTCGGTGCCGTAGAAGTACTTCTCGTATGTTTCTTGTTCGACAGAGATAAGTTCAAAACAGCCATTTTGTTCCCATTGTTCTTCAATTGTAGTCTTCTTGCGAGGACTGAAAGAAAACAGTTAAAATTAAATTAATTAAATTTAAGGTGTGATGTAAATTTAGTTTCAAAATCAAAATGAAAGGAAAAGGAAAATGAAAAGAACTTCTTTACCTAGGCGTAGCTTCAGAGTCTTCATCATCCTCATACAAATCGTTGCATTCGCGATCCATGTGAGCCTCACTGGAACTTGCCCCACGCATATCCTCATGTTCCGAGTCACTTTCATCCCAAATAGTGTGTGCGGGTGGTAAAGCGATTTTTTGACGAGAACATTCAACCCAATAGCCCGGAGTAGGCATTAAGTTATGGGGATATTCCTCGCAAAATTCATCTGCAGTTAAGCGAATATTTCTTATAAATTTAAAGCATATTTTTAGGGATTTTTTTAAAAAGATTTCATTATTCCTTTTTTTTTTTTTACTAATGAAATAAATTGTAATATATGATGGATGATGTAAGCAGATTTAGTATGTATGTCCGCTTGTGCTACATATATATTGAGGTATATTGAGGTTGTGTGGCTGTATGCAACGCAAAAAAGGACTTGCGATAAAGCCAACTTTTATTATACCGATCGATTCAGAATCAATTTCTGAGTTTTGTCTGTCCCTCTGTCCGTCTTGTTCCCTTGTGTGTTTCATTATGTTTGGTACACCGACGTGTTTTGGGCCCATCACTTGTTTTGGATCGGATCACTTTATCGACCACTACTCATATAAGGCCCTATTTTAAAAGGTCGAAATATGAATAACTGTACGATGGATAACTGCTGGTCATCTAGTGGTGGTCCGTCACCCATCATGGTCGTTCCACTTATTCTTTTTTAAACTTTGAAAAAAATGCACAAAATGTAATTAAAAAGAGTAAGAATAATAAAAAGCCGTTCTTTAGTTCTACTTCAATAAGTTTTCAAAATTATTTTTTTTTTTTTCAATTATTTAATAAATTTTTAAAAATTGTTATGGCATCTGCTAACTAATTCTTTCTACACAATTACATTTAACAATTGAACATATGCGTAAAAACAAAAAGAAAAAAACGGAAAGTAAACACAAACAAAAAGAAAAGGAACTCAACACTTTATCGTCAACAGTTCATATTGAAAAGCATAAAATGGTTGTAGGAGACAAAGTTTTATTTGGTACACTTTGCACAACTTTGAGACTTTACTTAAACAATTTCGTTGCGAATGAATGCCGCTGTGAGAACACGCACACAAACACGCCTGAAAATATTTTGTGTCTATCCTATACACAAGTTTGTTTATTTTATGAGGCTTTTAAGCATATGTTGTATGTTATGTCTATAGATACACGTAAATGTATTCAGAGAATATTAAGATTACACCATTAAGTTTTAAATGTCTCCGCATTTGCAAGCAGGCATCGGTAATATAGTTGTGCTACAACAAGGATACATTGTTGTTTAAGTAAATTAAGAAAATCTGTAGTAAAGATAAGCTGTAATGGGAGACGGAAGTATTCTCATAAATATTTATAAACACATTAAGTAGTTTTTCCAGCTGAAAACTATGTTTCAATGTTTAAAATTTATACATAACCTTATTTATTTTCTCCACTTTATTTGGTAACAAGGTTTCCATTTGCCTCAAAAAAAAAAAAAAAAAAAAAAATAGAAATAAATATATAAAGAAAGACGGGAGAAAGTGATATTCGCCTGCTACTACTGTATCTTTTCTACCCATCACGGTTATTCTAAAAAAGACTTAAGAAGAGGAAAAAAATCAAATTTTCGCATTCTGAAGTGCGGGGTGAACATGACTGATTTTTCCTAGTTTTATAGAATAAAAGTGGAAATTGATTTGTATCCGAACCGAATACTTCGATTCTTGCGACCATGAATACGTTTACCGCAGCAATTAACAGAAAGATGGACAGACGGACGGATGTGTAGAACGACTTACACTTGCTCCTAATTAGTAATATATAGACTTTATTGTGTCTGTGTGAAGCTTTTCTTTGGGTGCCCGTAAACGATTTGACAAAAGAATGAAATTTTCATACTCTCTAATATCGAGTAGGCGTACGCGATTTTTTCCATTTTTGTACAGGTGCTGCACAAACTGCAAAAAAAAATGCAAATATTTGTGATTGCACCTGTTGCGATTAATTGAGTAACGAGGAAAAAACAACATTTCTTTTATTTTCGAAAACGAAGGTGGTCTCAGGTTGTGCTGTATTGCAGGCGCATCCTTTGACCGATTTGGCCTAATTCCAATACCAAACTGCGTACAAAAACTTTCAATGTTTCTGTCAAACAGCTTCTTTATTGCGGCCAGGCGGACGTTTGCCACAGATATTATATAGACAGACAGACAAACAGACAGACAGACAGACAGGTGGAGATGCTCACAAATTCAATGCTAATCAGGAATGTATACAGCGAATGGGGTCCATGAAGTTTCATTCTGAGTATTGCAAATATTTTGATAAGTTTAGTATGTCCCTCATCGTCCGACGATGGGTGTAAAAAGAGAAATACAAATCAGCTTTACGTAGGTTGCGTAGAAAGTTTCTGTGGTGAACATGAAAATGGCACAAACGTGAAGTAAAATCTCAGCATTTTTGGACGCGCTCCTGTTTGCTTGAGAATCGTTTGAGAAAAGGATTGAATATCGGGCTGTTGTTAATTATTTCGCTTTGGGGAGGCAAAATACCGATACTCTGCGCCCTCGTTTACCTCCGTCAAAATTTTGCTTGCCTAAATTAGAACGCGACCGTAGAAGTTTGGATAAAAGGTTTGCGAAAGTTTGCAACCACTGAAGAAAACCTCGATCAACTTCGCTAAATAATGCTGAGCAATCGTTCAATCGAGTCTGGTGGGATAGCGGGGGCTATGAGCATATCTGAGCATAAGAAAAATTATGCACCTTGTTTGTTACATTTGCTTACAGTGAAACGCCAATGATTACAGTGGCGAAATTGGATGAATTGAGATGCGATATGTTGCCCCATCCAGCATATATTGTAGATCAAAACGCCAGCAATATTGCTTTGAAGTTTGCAACGTATTTCGATAATTACTGAGAAATCGTTCGAAGGACACGAACAAAAATGTATGCAAAAAGGTTGGAGAAGCATTAGATTGATTGTACCATTCTTGAAGGATTTTAAAATAGAATTTTGCAAGCAATTTTTTCATTAGGGCGGAAACTTTTCAGTTGACCTTTCTATTTGGAAATTTTAAATGGAATGAATTAATTTAAGCTCAGATCTTATATTAACAGTTTCACTCATCCATATAGACATATGGACATATGGACAGAGACATTATATGCATAAAATACCAGCTTCGTTACTAATTTGGGTCTTAGAGTCCCGTACTATTCATTTCTCTGCGTCCAATTTTATTTAAAGCTTCTTATAAGAAATTATAAGATTCTACACCAACTTCTAAGATTGTTCCCCTTAAAAGTATGCCGTGATTTCATTTATTTAGCTTAGACGTAAAATATATTACTACGAATTTCGCTTTTCTAAGATAGTACTCGTACCAGATTTGCAGATCGTGGATATTCTTTGCAGGGGAAATACACTTTCATTTGCAATTGTATTCCCCAACAGTAGGACTATTCATAATTTATTTTGGCAGTGCTCTCGACTCAAATGTGTTTGTCCGACTGACTCTGCCTTTCGCAAATAGTCTATTTATATATATTTCTACAAGCGTGTTACTATTACCCAACTTCATGGCTGCATTTTTAATCCGTTAACCTGCTTTTCCGCCAATCGTTTTTCTCGGCCGGCAGCTGGATGACGCGCCGCGAATGTTCACCTGAGTTTTCCCTCTTTAGGGAATTTATTACTTGGGAAAAATCAATTAGTTAACCACGAACTGGTTTTGGGATTTCCGTAACAATATCATAAAATCATTGTATTATGTATGTCCGTCAATACAGATAAAACGAGTTTCATAATACACTGCATAGGAGAATTTTTAAATATATACAACTGAAGGTACATACAGTTCAGTTTAGAAACCAAATTTGAAAAACAAAATGCAATATCGATCGTATTATTCATCAGGCGATAGTAAACAGTTAGCAGAGCTTGTGCGAACAGTCAATATCACCGTGCACTGTGCACTGTGCACTGAAAATAGAATAATTTTCAGCATTCACTCACTCACTTATCGCACAGAAATATTTTATAAATTTAATTCGGACGTTCAGCAAAGGGAACTAGGTCACGTGAAGCTGTTCACCTCAATCGTACAATATTGCGTGAAAAAGACAAATCCACGCTTTCACTTTACAAATTTTTCACGGAAAAATTAGATGCGTTCCATAGGTTTATGAAGAGTGCTTTGTTTAACAAGAAGTGCATAAAGAGATAGGGAAGCGGCCGCAGCCTAGTGAATGTGTACCCAATCGGTAAGTATTACGCCCTTACCAACTGAGCACTTACTGTAACTACGATCAAAGTAAACTCTACCGCATTGAGATTTGAAGACGCGGACACAGACTTGGTGGCCGCGGTTCTGCTCCACTCGACTCCTTCTGCTGATCTTAAGGGAAGCGGCCGCAGCCTGGTGAATGTGTACCCAATCGGTAAGTATTACGCCTTTACCAACTGAGCACTTACTGTAACTACGATCAAAGTAAACTCTACCGCATTGAGATTTGAAGACGCGGACACAGACTTGGTGGCCGCGGTTCTCCTCCACTCGACTCCTCCTGCTGATCTTAACAAAAGACAGATTTTAATGTTTAGAATAATTTCAGTTGCTAAAAGTCTTCCAACAACCTCAAGCGAAGTCGGGTAAGCAACTGCGACGTCGTCAGGTGGATTGAATATATTCAGCAGTCAAGCAGGCTGCAACAATTTGATGGAAATTGTTTTGACGCTTGTGCGGTATTTCACAAAAACATCATAGTCCTTAATTCATTCTTGTTCTTCTTACACATGTGTGTCCAGGTGTTATGTTGGTTTGCATAAGAACATTGAGTATATGTTAAAGTGCACACATATATATATTAAAACTTTTTTTACACGATTCGATTTTGACAACCACTTCCCGGATCACCTCTGATCCGATCGAAGCGATGTGCCACGAGTAAAACGAGTAAAGTGAACAATACGCTTAAGGAAGTGAAAAAGTTACCGCGCATTATAAGAGTAGTTCGCGTTCGGAAACTTGGAAAATTATTAAAGGGAAAGACTATAGTGGGACAAGGTCCATCATTAAATATCCCACATGACTTTGCTTCGTACAGTTCCATATAGGAAGACTTTTCAAAATAAAGTGGTGGCGAAAAAGTGAACCGATCCGAATCATTTGCAATAGCGTTCGTCGTTGGGCTAAAACATGCCGGTGCACGAAATTTTATCAAAATATCTCAAAAAATTGCGGCATGTCGGTTAAGCAGAAGAAAACAAGGCGGACATATGGACGAACAAGCTTAGATTAAATTCAGAAGCGATGCTGCATCGATCGATAGAATAAAAGACAGGTCTGTCTCAAGCCCTTCTAGGCGTTGCATACATCCGCACAATCCGCACTTTATCTACTCTCGTACCACCAGCTGTCTACGATATAAAAATAACGACCGGAATTAATCAATAAAATGGGTTAACTACACCACATTGTCACGAGGCTGCGACCATTATATTGGCGCCCGCTCGCTCATTTCAAGCGTAGCCTTCGGAGACTATGTCATGAAATTTTTTAAAATCAGAAAAATATGAAAATTTTTATAGCAACAGATAGATGTACAGAGCGTTGCCTGGAAAACTAGAAAAACGTTTATCGAACAAAGTCGAATATTATTTTCCATAAGTGATTGGCTTTGTTCACTGTTTCCCTGGCCCACAACAACCCACAAGCGTTTAACGATTTCGACAAAAGCAGACCACTCAACGTTGTTGTTGTATTTTGTTTTCATTTTACTTAATCAGTGCTTAACAATAAAATGCCTTTTAATTTTTTTAATTACAAATTATGGGTTGAAGTTTCGTTTAGGTTTTTCTATCTATTATGTGCGTTTTATACGATATCAACTCCCAGCAGAACTCCCAGCCAGAATAAATCGAATTTATAGCCCATTAATTGAGGTCAGACTTGATATTTTAATTGTGGTTTTAAAATTAAATAATATTTATGGGTTTTAAGGCTACAGGAGCAAAAAAATAAAAAACAACAAAAAACAAAAAAAAAAAAAAACAAAAAACACAACAACAAAAGCACCCCCTAATTATAAAATATTTAATATTAAATTTACGACGCGCATACGGCCACATGCATACAGGCACGTATACGTGCGCGGCGAACGCAAAATGACTCGGTTTATATAACAAAAACAGAAATATTAAATGCGAGAAGAGAAAAAACAAAAACACAAAGGCATTTTTTAACGGACCGAAAGGATAATAAAGAGAAAGAACAAAAAGAAAAAATTCAAATTATTTGCCAGACGTGACAATTTGTTGGGAAAACTTGAAATGTCTTTCAAACCGATTAGTATGCGAGCCACTGTTATGACGTCGAAGTTTACGTTTACCACTTAAGAAATTATGCTTTTGTGAATTTTTCTTTTCCCTTCAAAATTTTTGCGAAATCTGAATATGGGAACGAAACTCGGACAAGACAATGTTTGCTTTGAAAAGTTTTCAATCGATTTAGAGATAATTCCTGCATTCATTTGCAGATTTTGTTTATTTTCGGCAAAAAGAAAAAAGTCTATGGGCTGAATGAGCTGATGAAACTAAGAAGAGGAAAAAACAATAGAAATAGAAAAATAGAAATTTCAAATAGAAGTTCGTACGTTTAAAATAGATTCCATACTAATGGTAGCATTTATCGCCGATTTCTTTTACTTAAGCTTTGATCTCATTATCGTCTCGTTTGATGCCCTTCACTGCCACTGTAGTATGCAGGGACGTATGCAATACGCAGAAGGGCTTAACATAGACACACACTCTTATTATACCGATCGAATCGGCCAGAAGCACTTTCCGAACCGATCTAAGCCTGACTGAAGTCTGATGTGACGGCCCAGGTAAAATTGTGTTCAAGATGCAGCTTGAACACAAGAGCACATGGACAGACGGATGTACAGACAAGCTTAGATCGATTGAGAACATGATTCTCTTCTGTGTGTTGCCTACGTCCGGGCAAACTTAGTACATCCTGTACTACTACAAGGAGTTTAGGAGCTATAATGAATTGAAAGGTGAAAAGTTTATTGGTTGAAGGTCAACAAACGCGTCTCAGTAAATGTTCACGAAATTGGTATGAAATTCGGAAGCTCGGAAATTATAAAAACATGAAAATTCGATGCCATTACGTAATGAACGACGGAGACATGGTTTGCTTCCTCGCTCGTAGCTTTTAAAGATGAGTCGGCCTTTTGCGGCGGGATCGACCTCTTGCGGAAAAATTGCTCACAATTGAGAATAACCTACTCGGGAATATCGCTATATATACAGCAGGCAAGCCATTTCCAATAAAACACAAGAGCAAAGAAACAAAGGAAAATAATTGCATCGTCTAATAGTGCGAGCTCCGCTTGCTCCGCTTGCTCCGCTCTTGTGTAACATTAATGATGACACCATTTGCATGCGTGATGTGCGCGTATCGATAAAATATTTATTCTTTGAGTTATGTAAGTTGTTGCACGAAATTCTTGCAACCGCAATATCAGCGATGATATCGTTGAATTTTGTGTCAATCTTCAGTCATCCATTAAGAATGGAACTTTGACGTATACGAGAGGAGATAAATTTGTTTTCTTGTTACACATTTTATAATGAAATGTGTGATTGTGCGATGCACGTTATGTATAAAAAAGCTTTCATAACTTTTTCTATTTTTATTATAATATTTTTAAGGAGAAATTTTTTAATATAATACTTTTCGTAAGCACGCTAGATTGATTAGTATGCTGCTGTGAGCGGAAACTTTTAACTCGATATGAAAAAGTTAGGGTATCGAAGAGTTCGAAAGCAAGCGAAGAAGAAAGCGAGAACAAAGGAAGGAAAGAAATTTAAAGAAAATATGAAATAAATAATGTAAACCCGTGACCCTATTCCGCACCGTGACCATTTAGTAGTATTATAGTCGCTATCGTAAGAAAGTGCACTCTTTTGTTATTTAGTTTTTTTTTTAACAAAAACTTTTACAAAAATTCTTTGGAAAGCGAAAAACAAAAAAACCCTAAAATAAAAAACCTTGTGGCTTTTAATCCAGAGCAGACGCTTGGATTCACACTAACTCTCACGATGCTATTTTTGCGTCGTCTTGTATTCGCTTGTTTCGCTGAACACCCGTCGCTAAAGCCCCTCCAAGATGAGGTTTCTGCTCCCTCTGAGGTTTCTGTTCCCCTTTTTCAGTGTTTCTCCATCATCATCCTCGAAGGTCGGTGGTCGAGGGTATATTCGTTTCGTCCAAATGTCTGCAATGTCCAGAGGGCATCCATCTGTCCATCCGTGCACGTGTGTATTAATGTGCATTAATGAGAGCGAAAATTAGGATTTCGGCCAAGCTGTTATAGAAAACGAACATGCCTCGACGTGCAATCTCAACTTTGGCAAACATTACGTCCATCTAACACTAAAGAGTGTCGAAATTTTATGTCGTTTCTGAACCATTTTTTGTATTTTTAAGCAAAGGCGAAAGCCCGGCCCCTTGTCGTATGAAAACGTGTACGCGTTGGAAAGCAAAAATCAAATATTGTCTGCATTACTCATAAATTCCAACAGCAATACAACGATCAAAATTTACACGTTTAGGAAAAGTGCATCCATCCATCCATCCAATATTGTAGGTAGGGTATCAACTTTTAGTGGCTGTAATTGATTTAATTTTTCTCGTCTTCAAAATTGAGAAAGTGTTCGTCGTAAGAGATGCGACCATAGCCGAATATGATTTTTCACTTGTTTATTTTTATTGTTGTTTTTTGTTTTTTTTGTTAAGAAGCATAAAATATAAGGGAAAAATATTTTTAATGCGCAAACATGAAGAGCGGTTGGGGTTGTCGAAATTCTCTGCAAAATACGTTATTATGCCACATATCATGATATGTTGTGCTGTGTCCAAAAAACAAGGCCAATATAATTTTTCCTTTTTTAAATTTATTTCCTCTTCCAAATCTATTTCGTTGACCTTCAAGGTAATCATCAAACTGAAATGAAATTCTCTGTTAACAATTTGGCTCAGCGGAAGGAACGTATAGTGCACAGTACCACGATAATCGAGGTAAACTGTTTAACATCCGGTTGACTTTTGACCGACTTCGGGGCGGTTTTTTCGATCTCACCTCACCTTTTGCCTGATAGTAGCTCGATTGATCAGTTGTTTTCGGGTCGTATGTATAGAGCCAAGTTTCGTATCCCGTAATGATGCGTTTCATGGCCGACTGGTAGTTCTTTGCTGAATCAAATCGGAAGAAAGTGCCTTCTCTGTCGTACAAAACCACGCCCACCTGAAGCAGTAAGGATGTTCACAATGTGAAATTTGACGCACATGTCTGTCGCAGTGCTATTGAAAATATTCCTCATATTCGATATACTCGCGCAATTTAATTCGAATATTGGTCTTACTTTTCGATCACAGTATTATATCATGCCTGGCTAGGTTTACATGGGCAGACGTACGGACGTATGTTTATTTACTTATTTTCTTTAAATCTAGGGACTAATATGAAGAAGTTTTCGCAAAGGAAGCGAGATTTGCGAATCAAATCAACGGACGTATCCATGCAACTGTGACTTGGTTGCTTGAAAGGTGACTGAAAAACATTGTTATTGAAATGTTTATTACAATGGCAAAAGCATGTCGTTTCGTTCGTACGCTATACAACAATTATCTACAAATGCCAGAAGAGAAGACTCACACTGAATTCCTTTGCTTTTGCTTTGCCCTTATATTTGTTTTATAATCTGTTGTCATTCTTCTACAATCATATTACTCTTGCTATCCCGCCTTTCTTCGAATTCCAATTAAAAAAAAAATTAATGAGTGGTAATAACACACACAGGCCATATTAACAATAATGACAACACCTTTACTTTTTGGCTTGAAAGTTGGGATGTATGTTAATTTTGTCAAAACGTTTGAAACGCGCGGAAGAAAGCACCAGAGACCCCATAAATTATGGGTATTCATAATCAGCATCAAATTCTAAACCGATTTAAGCATGTCCGTCTGTCCATTTGTATGTCTGTTTGAGCAAAATGTCTGTGGTAAACATTTTCTTGAAGTTCTTGCACTCGCGTTGGATACATCGGTCCAAGGACAGGATCACAGGGAAAAAAATTTTGTTCTCAAAAATAAAAAAAATTGTGGTTTGTTGCTCGTTACTTATAAACCACAAAAGAAAAGATCAGGTTTGGAATATAAGTAGATTATCCAATTTTCCAAGTTTGGAGGGAAAAGTCTTCCAGTGCGTCTCTGAAAGACAGCATCTTTGCAAAAAATGATTTCTTCTTTCATTAGAATAGTTTTTTTCTTTTATTTTTTAATTTTGGTCCGAAAGATCTGAGTAATAGTTTTCTTCTATTATTGATCCGCCTGAGTGGCCGGCTACGCAAAAGAGCTCGACGAACAACAACAACGGGCGGTACAATTTTCTATAAAGCCGATATCCTTAGATGCTATTGCTTTGCCATTTTGAAGGTCAAAAGCTGATTAAATTGCTTTTTCATCGTAAAGAACTCGAAGATGCCATTAAAAAGGACTTGAATGCTTTGGCATAGCACTAAATCTGAGCTCTATTCTATTTATTGAGAATTTCTGTTTGACTTTAACGAAGGCATGAATGTAATGCTCAATCTTAATAGGTTTCTCAGAATCAATTTAACAAAATTATGGTCTCATATGCTCATATACTGATAGGGAAGAAGCTTGTGAGGATAGCGAAACATATTGTCCATGGAAAGCTGTACATTTTTCCTCCTTCCCTGACAGAATATGAATTTCGTGTTGTTAGTATCATTGGGCTTTTATATCTATTTATAGAAGCACTCTTGCATATCGCTTCGCTATCGAGTAGATATTCTCGCAGACAGACAGTAAAGAAGGCACGTCTGATGAAAATGGAGCAGGAATCCTGAGTAATCCTGAGATCAATGTTGTTGATTGCTTTTGTAAGGATGTGACAGTATGAGGCCAAGTCTCGTACCTACATTGCCGGCTTTGCCTTAAAGACGAGGGCAACTCGTCTTCTTAGTGATTGTTTTTTTTGTTCGAACAGCTCGTAATACACTTCATCCTCGACTACCTGAAACACTTCGATTTTTTTTGTTTTGTTTTTTATGACCAATCACTAAGGGACCAGTCACCCAGGCGTAGGTGTAGCAGGATGATTGTGTGAGAGAAACCGGATGAGAGGGAAATAGGGATTGGTCGCAGCCGTGGAAGTGTGCGCATCTGATCGGTAAGCGTTAGGCTTTTGCCGAACGATAGCCACGCTCACTATAGCTACGACCGCACGCAGCACGCTACCAGTAATGAAAGTGTGTCCTGTCGCACTGGTTATTGATATTCGCATTTGTTAACTACTTGGCTCTGCGGTTTTACAGTAGACGTCAATTGTTCCCCGCATTCGAATCTAGTTTTCATGGCTCGGTACGGCGTTGAGTTATTCAAAGCTTCCAAAGCCAAGTAATGCACATTTTAACGCAATAATTTCCACTGTTGGGTGGAAGTTAAAGATAATGTTTGACAAAACGCTTATAAACAACAACGGCAAAGCGGCAACGACTTATTTATACATCTGATTAATTAGCAATAGGGCACGTGGAGGTGGCGCTATCATGCGAGAATTTTTTGGTGAGAAATTTCGCTGAAGCGCGTACCTTTCTATGATTAAATGATAGTCTTTAACATAAGATTAAGTATTGAATAGGTAAGAGCTTCATGGTCAGTTCATTCGTTTGGGCAATACACCAAAATACACCAAAAATTATATATTATTTTCACGGAAAGCATTCTTTTCATGAAAGCCCGCATGTTGGAGGATGTTCGAAGCACTACCAAAAAATCGGGAGCTATAGATTGAACACAAGGGACACACATAAAAAGGACGGACGTATAGACAGACAGGCTTCAGAATCATTTTGTGAATCGATCGCTATAATAAAAGGATCGAAAACTGTCGAAAGCCCTCGTAGGTGTTACATACATCCACACTTAACTTAATGTACCCTGTACCTGTGCAAGTGGTGTACAATGGGATACAGAAAGAGGAAACACCTCAAAGTACACTAGCGATAGTTCATGTAAAACAAGACTTTAAGCAGATTTAGTTAAAAAATCGCTTGGGCAGCATGCGTTAGCTAATCTAAATTCATTTTAAGGCGATTATAATTTTTGTTTTCATTTTGATTTTCATGTTTCTGTATTTACACGATTCACTTTTGTAAACTTTTCGAATAAATTTATATAAATTTCTCGTTAATTTGAAGAGAAACTTAGTTTAAAGCAAAATTTCATTTTCACATTATCTCTCTCTCTCTCTCTCTCTTTCTCTCTCGCTCGGTTTTGCTATTGCATGTTTAATTAGACGTAAAAATCTTTGCTTTTAACAAGAGAAACCACAACATATTGTTCAAGATGAAAAGTGAAATGCTTTCTAATACAAAAAAAAAAAAAAACAAAGTTTTCTGTGGTTTTATACTAATGAACCGCTCGCTGTTGGTTGCCATCATCACCACGCTTTGTTAAATGTGCAAAATATTGGGCAAAAAAACAATCGCAAAATAACAAATTGTGGTTAAGGAATAAACAACAAAATTGACTAAATAACAGTAATAGGAACGGCTAAAACAATTAATAGAATAACTAATTATTTTGCCTTTCAATTTTTCAAAAGTTTCCGTACATAGCAAGCAAGAAAATTATATTCGGTTGCGATCGAATCTCTTATGCCCATCGCCGTTCATCTAGGAAAGATTCAAACAAAAACCCAAGAGCTAAATAAGTGTATAGTCTATAGTCTATAGTATCGGGGGTGTGTGCACGATTTTTTCACAAATAGGCAGACGGACTGACACAATTTCACGTTTGATGCTAATCAATAATATATAGACTTTGTGGATAGGCAGCTAGGTCTCTAAAGCTTCTCTCTGGGTGCTGCAAATACTTTGATAAACGAACGGTAATATGATAGAATCTTTATATTGAGTAGACGAAGCCGATAGTCCCCACTTTCCCCTTGGCGCTGCATGCAGAGAGTGTAAATGCAATGCAAATAGTTCTTGCGGAACCTATTATTACGCGTAAAAAGCCAAATATTTTTTTTTTTGGGTCTTAGGTTATGATGTGTTGCGAACGTGTGCTTTAACCGATTTGGCCTAGTTTCAGTATCGGTCTGTGTGTGCGAGAGTTTCCAATGTTTCTGCAAGATTCGAAGAAGACGGTTTCTTGATTGCGACCGGGAGGATGGTTGCCAAAGGCATTACGCAGATAGACAGACAGATGGAAATGATTAAAAATTGAATGCTAATCAAGACTATATATGATTTATGGAGTCCCTAAAGCTTCCCTTTAGATGTTGCAAACGTTTTCACAAACTTAATATATCCTCCGTCCGTCGGCGATGATTACTTACTCTACACTACTTTGCCTAACACAATCCTTCTTCTCATAAGACATCACACACGTATAACTTTTGTTGCGCTACAAAAGCCCTGACGACCCTTACATTTGAAATTAAATCTTGCTTTCTTTCATACAAACTGACAAAAAGCTGACACTTCGTGAAATATTTATATGGTAAAGGGCTCAAGAAATAATTTTCCACACTAACACATTCATGGTTAAATTACATTTATCACTGTTACCTACTATGGAATTTTAAAAAAGTCGAAAATTTTTTTTATATAAGGATTTTACCAAATATCGTGTGGACGGATGGACAAACAGTAAAAACTGAGTAAATCGGCGTAATACAGGGTACATCTGTCCCATAAGCCCTTCTGGGTGGTGCAGACAATCGCGCAAACTTAATATACTCTGTAGCATAAGTGGCGTAGAATACAAAAACTTATTTATTAATAATACGTAGAAAAAATAGCACAAAAAAAAAATGTTAATTAAAAAATATATCAAATATTTAGTTTAAAATGAGAAATTTTTTCAGTTCTTTGCAAAAATTGAAAGTCTTTTTTTTATCTCTTTATAAACTTTTGTATAACATTAGGGTTACTTTAGAGGTTGAACTCATCTTACAGCAAAAGTTGCAAATTTTTGCTATCGAATGTAAGTCAAGGACTCATTTTCACCAAACGTTCACCCTAAATAACTCGATCCGTTTGCCGGCTACACACACTATATTACGATGTCATGTTTAAGTTAGCCGTAGGTACGTGCAGTTCTTGACATCAGCGCATTGGCCATCAAATTGTATTGAAATTAAACGGGTAAGCGAATTATATTCGGTCGTGACCCGTCATCGTGATTTTAAGGAAAAGAAAAAGAGAGTTACATTTTCATCTTCCACAATATTCGGGTATATGTTGTACTGTACGAGTAACAAGCGGAAAAAACCGAAAGCAAAGATATTCACAGGTTTTGTTGCATAGGTCCGTGGGCGTGGAAGGTGTGTTCTTTCAACACTTTCACTCGCTTGCAAACTCTTTTGCAAATGGACAGTTGAACGGACGGACATGCTTAGGTGCATACCCAACTTGAATTTATATTTTTTATGGGGTTTCTTTAAAGCCTGCTTCTGTGTGTCAGGTTTTGAAAAAAAAAAAAAAAAATGAAATTATCTTGCACTATAAAATAGAGTAGGTGTGGCCGGTCCTCTAGAATAAACATTTAAAGCTTTGCAGAGTTATCTGCTGTAGTTTACGAGTAATGAGCGAAAAAGCAATTTTTTATTTTCTTTTGAAATACGGAGGTGACCTCAACCTGCGTACAAGCGCTTCGCGTAATGCTTTTCGACAAATTTGAACAGACATTACACAGACGGAGGGCGTGAGAGCGCATTTTCTTATAACTCGATATAACGATATAAACGTTCTTCCAAAAAATGGGTCTTTATGGGTAACCAGCTATAACTTTGAGAATTTTATCATGAAATTTTTGTCAACGCGATGTAACAATTAATTTATGTTTTTTTTTTACGAAACGTGCACATACATGATAAGTAAAAATAAATGATCGGCCGCATACTTGATTTGTAATCGGTTACCAGGTTTGTAATCGGGCAGCCAGTGTGTTTGCGTGTTCCAATTTTTGTGACATTTAGCGCAATTAAAGCGAGCACTTGTGTGTGACTTTTTGCGACATCTCTGTGACGCTGTGACGCTCAGCATAAGGCTGTAAGTCTTTCCTTATATTCTTATATATAGATTACGCACTACGTTCACAGACAACAGACAAGTGAGGCAAGAGAGTGAGTGTGTGCCGAATCGGTAAACTGAGTACTCACTACAGCTGCGACCAAAGTAAACCCTACCGCATTGAGACTTGAAGCGGCGAACAAAGACTAGGTGGTCGCGATTCTTATCAATTCGTTTATTCACGCGGTTTGAAAAGTCATTTCGCTTTTCCTTTTTCTTAAAGGAGATGGAATTGCATTTTCTCATAGCCAAAGCCACATTTAGGCCGCGTGGCCGCTACATATTGTGGCAGCTGATATAGGGAGACAAGCTTTTTTTGATTCCAGGTAATTAGTTTTTGGCTGGTGCTCTGACAAAGGTGGGAAGGCGGGATTTTCAGTATCTTTCGTTTGTTTACTTACGAAAACGGGGGAAATGCAGTAAATGCAGGAATGTATTGGATTTGCATAGAGAGGATGTGGTGCCACAGCACACCAGTGTCCAAACTGGAGATGCATCACGTTATGGAAGATTGAAGTAGAAGAGAAACTAGTAATGAGAAGAACAACGCGAATACTCGCGAACTAGTGAGATCGCTAAGAAATTGAATTTCTCGGATACAATCATTCGTGATCACGGAAAACCCCTTGATCCTTTATTTTGAGCAAAAAAAAAAAATAAAAAGGAAAGGCGAACAACCCAATAGCTGCTGAAAGAGGCCAAATTTACGAAGCGCTTTATTACAATTCTTGCAGAGATTGAAGATCGTTACGAGTTACCTCGTAATCACTTCATCTCTTCTCTTAATCTCATTTCGATTTTCAGAATTTCCAGTATTTCCAGTATTGCCAACTGTAAATTAGCTTTTGACATCCTTTAGAACACTTTCAAAATCTGCAGTGGCCTTCGCAGTGCCATTTCTCTGATGCATTTCATAATAAACGTATTTTGTGTGTATGTGCTATTATTCATCTCCAATTATGTTCATGTATGTTTGTTGTAGACTGCATGATAAATTGTATCAATAAATTTTTTTATGTCTTCTTGTAAGCATAACGCATGGTTTGGTTTTTTTATTTGTATTTATATTTTCAAATTTTTTTTTGTATTATATTCTCTTGTTTCGCATAATTAATTATTTATAGAACGGCACATCCGTCAATAATTTCCGGTATTGGCACAAAGATATCGTTTCGAACAACAAAATCCATATTAGTTTTAGAAAATGCTGAGAGCTTCAATTTACGCCTTTCAGAGTTTAATCTTTTTAATCATTCTGTTATGAGTTGAAATCGATTTAGTGATTTTCAAAGTAACAGAAGACTCCAAGCTTAACGTATTTTGATGGGTAAAAGTAACGCTAAAATTCAATAGTGATTTGAAGAGTTTTATGGAATATCTTCTCGAATATCAAGCAATAATTTTAACTGTTGGCGATTTTCTAATTTTTAAACGAGGTCGTACTACGCATGGTAAAGGGTTTTTTTCTTGATAGGTGTTGAATTTCAAAGGATCACCTGGCCATGAAAAATCTGCTTTTCAAATGAATATCAAGGGGAATTTCTGTCCCACTCACTCTATTATTTAGATCTGATGCCCCAGCGACGCTTAACTGTTCGCACAGCCTAAAAAGATAACGCAGAGAAAAGGTTTCGATCAAATCATGTGATCATTGCCGTCTATTAGTTCCATTACTCTTGCAGGATAAAATGGATAAAATCGAATTTTATTCCTGGGAATTATAGTACGAAGTATTTTATCTCAGTAGCCTCTCGGTCTTCATGCTAAAAGCTTAACCGAAAAGACATACATTAGGCTAACTTCACGCTATTAAATTTGATATCGTACAAAAGTGTACGAAATATTAGTCTCTCGCACATAAGAGTTCTCACAAAAAAAAAAAGAAAAGTTTTTATGGGGCAACAAAGCTTAATACTCACTGACATTGGGCATTAAAAATGGTGATGCAGAGCATATAGTAGACGAGTGATGTCTGTTTCCTAAGTTTGTGTGAATATCCGCAGCACCCATAAGGAGTTGAGATAGATTGCATCTGTTAGTACATCGATGGATGTCGCAGAATCATTTTCTGAAGCGATCGAAGTTGGTCTGTCTATCTATTCGTCGTGTTTTCTTGTGTTCAACCTGCGGATCGTTACTTTGATAAAATTTAGACCAATTTTCGCCGGCCCAGAGACGAAATCTGTTGAAAAAGTTTCAGATCGGATCGGATCGGATCACTTTTTCGATCGCTTCCCACCATAATGTTTTTATTTATTTTATTCGCTTACGGCAGACCCTAATTTGTATGATAATTAATAGACTGGCTTTTCATTGCCTATTCATAGCATGATTACAGACTTATTAGAAATGAAGCGAAAAATTGAAAAGTTATTGAGAAGCTTTTGCATTTCAGCGTGGACTTGGCGAACAAACAATTGTTAATATAATAAATGCTGGGAAAGTGAGAAAAAAAACGTCCATTTATTTATTTTGGTAAAAGCTTAAACGCACATGTATAACCTTTGCTTTGCAAACAGACAACGCCTTTAGCTCTTTTGAGGATTCATAAAAATGAAAATGAGCAAAAGTAAATATAACAAAAAACAAACAAGTGTTTGTTTTACATACGAAACTATGTGAAAATGAGAAAACGGATTCAGTACGAACTGAACAAATAAATTACTTTTAGGATTAACAATGTTTCATGAAAATAATTGCATAGTTTTAGGAGGTTTTTAATATTATTTATTTTTTTTTTTTTTTTTGTGAGAAACATATTTAAGCAGAACATTATTAATAGTAGATTAGTGATGGAAACAAGAACGATATTTAATTTAATTAATTAATTAAATACTCTGCACGAATTTTGAATAAATGTTTCTAGGGACAAAAGGACAAAAAGGACAAAATTACAAATTGTCACACATCAAGCGGTAGGCGTGAAATTACTGCCATATTGAAAATAAAATATTTAAGTGTGAAGATGCTCGATATCTCCGGAATAAAATTTGACAATTCATCTTTGACAGGTCCGAGCTTCACTTTCCGGCGTGTCACATAAGTTCTTGTAACCAATTCAAGCCTTGCTTCCTTTCTATAGCTCATACCAACAGCAGCATGTCTAATGGACGTTATTTACTGCACTTTATCAAGTCTGCACTTCGCAAGTAACTGCTGCAGGGTATTGAAGGTACACCCTCTTATGTACCATGGGAAGCTCGTCAATCGATAAGAGCCCACTTGCTTGTTTTGACTTGACAAGTACTATTATCTGCAGGTAGTTAAATACAGCAGAACTTTCCCGGCAACTTATTACAAACTTGAAATTACTTTCGCCCATCAATATTGCTTGCATTGCGTCAATTAATGGCTTGATTGATTGAGGAAATTTTAAAGAATCGTTCGTGTGTAATGGAAAGTTCAAGTCAACTGAGCTAATGTGGGGGAATGTGGGACAACCTTTGCGCTTAGCAAGAGGCTACGTGCAGCCTAGTAAAGGTAACGTTGTATAAGGAAGCGATCTTGGGTAGCTTGCTATACATTTAAGCAAAAAATTAAGAAAAGTCATCTACTGATGAATAATGGAATGTTGACTTAGGTGCTCCCCCGCAACATCTTTGCCATTTAAGGAATTGTTCAAAAAACTGTCGAATTTGTCAAGTATTTTGTGCTAAATTACAATTCCGCAAGAGAAAGGAAAACTGTTCCATATTGTGATTTCATTTCTTTTTTTCTACGCTCTCCCTCCTTTTCAAGTAACCGAATTCCATTCAACTTAGTTCTTAACAACCTCTACTGACATTCAAGGACTTTTAAGTTTTTTCTTTTTTTTTTTTTCTTGTACTTTTTTTTCTCCCCGTTAAGCACTTGCTGGCGTTACTTAACTTAATGATCTTTAACATG
>KK502407.1:525671-596874 GCA_000688735.1 Glossina austeni
AAAATGTACCGAATTTTCTCTTTGTTCACTTCCCCATTTTTAACACGCTGTAACTCACAACTGAATGCACCAAACAAAAAACAACACAAGAATTTTTTTTACTGCGAAATGTCACCTTTCCAACGAGCATAAATCTGAAATTGTTTGATCGTTACTTTACGAGAAATCTACCAGTGCAGTGCCATCTACCGAAACAATAATGGATTTCTTTTTCCCCAACCTAATATATACATATTCTTGATCATTATCTAATTTTGAAGCGATTTGACCAAGTCCGTCGATCCGTCTGTGTAATGTCTTTCCTGTCCTCCATTCTCCTGGTCGCAAAACTATCGATTTCAAATTTATCAAAAGCATCGGAATTTCTTGTACGTAGGTTGGTATTGAAAATGGGCCAAGTCTGACGACGGATATGCATGTAGCACCACTTAGACTGAGAGATCTTTTTTTTGTTTTTTCAAAAGGAATAAAGAATTGCTTTTTCTGCGCAATACCCATAAACGTGCACCAGACAAATCTACAAAAGCTTGAACATTTATTCCATGGGCGATGCCCAAGTACATGAACAAAAATTTTTATTCCGATACCTTCATCACGGGGCGAAGCAAAATTCAAAGCCCGCATAAAGTGAGTAAATTCTTGATCAGTTTCAAATTCGGAATGCAACTAAGCGCGTCTCGCTGTCCATCTGTCCGTCTGCCCAACCATATAATATCTGCGGTAAGCACTTTCGCATAACATAAAAATGAAGAATTCGCGAAAGAATTTTCGCACGCCTATGCAACACAAACTGCGAACTCTTTTATTTGCCGTTTTTTTTGCCTGCTGCTCGCAGAGTAAAACACATACATACATACATCAATTTAAACTTTTATCGTGGAAACAGAATAAATCAACAGCGCTCACCCCTTGCTATGGGGTATGAAAATCTACTGTTCTTCATTTCTTTTCTTCTTCTTTTTAGGATAATTGTGATTGATATAAAAGATTCGATCACGAGTCAAAATAATTTTCTTACAGGTTTTTGTTTAATTATTTTTTTTCTTTGCGGAAGATATTCGGAAGATAAGAAATGCTTAGAAAAGATGTTTTTTCTCCTTGGCGGAGAAGCAAATCGCTATAAATCGCATGAACCGCTTGAGTTTAATCTACAAAATCCGTGTCAAATGGACGATGATGAGGGAAAGCATTCTCAGCGAACAAAACTGGTAGTCAATGCGGATTCTGGTGATTGCTAAAATCATTTATAGAATATTTTATACATCAATTTTTTTCTACTCAATTTTATATATCAGTAGGACTGCCGACATTTTGTCGGACCGTTATGGATGATTTTAAACAGATTTCAGATTTCCGGTTTTCACTTTTGTCACTTTAGCGATTTCACAAAACTTGTAGGTCATGTTTATAGTATCGGTATCTTGAAAACGTGGACCAGGTAGAGGAAAACTGATTACAAGCATTTAAAGACCTTTTCGTATAAAAAAAACAAAGTCATCAGAAAAATGTTTGAATGAATTTTCCCATGGTTTAGAATCATTTTTTTATTTCTAAGCTCAGAATTTGTTAGTTTTAGTGTGACGTGCACAGTGTTGTATACGTCTTCGTTACTTTTGAGGATAAAAGCTTTTCTAATTACCATTCAAATATGTTTCCGATTCTTTTCTTTTTATCGCTTGTAT
Organism: Glossina austeni; assembly: GCA_000688735.1. Classification (NCBI taxonomy): domain Eukaryota; kingdom Metazoa; phylum Arthropoda; class Insecta; order Diptera; family Glossinidae; genus Glossina; species Glossina austeni. The sequence goes on from KK502407.1 coordinate 527,354, forward strand.
GCATGCTTTGTGTGTAAAGCATCGTCAATTAACGGATTACAAGTTTATATATAGATTGCAGGCGGTAATAATGACTAAATACAGTGAGAGTGTTTCTGAAAATTCGCACCTCTCGCCCTCGAATCGCAAACTTTTTTCCTTCGCTTTACGGTTATAATTCTGAAGGTTTTCGTTGGCTGTTCAAAATTAAAATACATTTAAATAGATTTATGTTTTGAGAGCCTAATGCGCCCATTAGCTTAGTAGTGAAGAAAGAAGTTTTTCTCTTTTTTTCATTTTTATTCCACCTTTTCCCTGCATATCGCGCTAATGTGTGTATTATTACAAAGCGATTTATTGCTTGAGAGTCTTTTCGGATTTAGATATTTTCAAACTTTGCCAAAATATCTAAAAAAACTTATTATTCGCTGAAGTGAACGAAAATTGATGCAAACACTAATTTATTTACCAATTTGCACCAATGGTCGCATAAGAGCGAATATAAAATTGCCCGAAAATAAGTTCTCAGTACATGAGGAGCTAAGTGATATGTGCAACACATAAGAATATAATTCGAAGTCTTATCTTACAAAACCAGCTATTGTGGGAAAGTTTTCAAATAGACGCTTGGCAACGAAATGCTAAACATCGCTGGTTCCGTTGGCTCTAAACTTAGTTGTTAGTTAGTTTCATTTAAATACAACGTCCGCAAATTGTGGGTATTAAGGGGCACGGGTTTGATGTTCTTTAACCAGTTCGATGTTGGGGCTTAACTATAGAAATCGTTTCAATTTCTTGGAAGGACCCTAAACTGCCCCTAAAAAGCTCGTAATTATATTATAGCTTTTTGAATATAAGCTTCCTTAGCGAACTATTGGGGATATTAAAGTTCATCTTTCCTAGTTAGGCTGGCGAGTCAATACCAGCAGATACCTAAAATAAAACTTCGTTTCTCAAGTGAAGGAAGGACTAATTCTAGTAATCTATTCTGATGCGATGGCAAAGGAACTAACGGATCCTATCCCTATGATTGATTCTACTGAATCAACATAAATCCCATGAATAGGAAGGAGAGCACACAACCGAGGTAGATTCCAGTACCGGGCCTCACCCAACTCATATACAAACCTTTTTGTTATAGAAGGATCATCGAACTCTCTCGATTATCAGGATGATAAAGCCAAGAGCAGTTGTTGCTTTGTTTAAGGTAAGCCCAATATGTGAATGACTCTATATTTTGCAATTTTTTCGAATCAAAAAAATATTCCGCACGTAATGCATTCCTCGTTACACTCTCTGCGTTGAGCTCCAAAGTTAAACGGCCGCCATGCAGCGAAATTGTCTACATTAGATTGTACGGAGTATGTGTGTATGTTGAAAAAGGGGAACAATACAACATCGTCGTATATTAGTGTATATTAATAACGTGGAGCGAGAGAGAGAGAGAGAGAGAGATGTTGTGAGTGTTTGATCAAATTATTCTGAATAAAAGTCCAGGAATTTATCCTCGATATGTTTGCTTGAAGCCAGGCCTGGTGTAATAGTTGCACTTTAGTTGCTTGCGCCTTAAACGATCGCTTGCACGTGAAATACACGTTGATAACGATCTGCTTGGTAGTAAAAAGTCCTCGCAAGCCCTGTGACTTTTCGATTAAAAAGTTCGCACAGACTTTTGTCATGTTGGTCGTAAAGGTAACCGCTAAGACTTTCTTGCTTCTTATTAGACCCTTAGACTTGCTTCCCATTTCGAAAGGTGGTAAGTCAATACCTTAGCATGGCCAATAGCAGTGAAACGACATGTCTGCGCGTCTTATTTACTAAATTGTAACGAAACTTAACCGTTTCAAAGTAATTTTTGACTTTCCAAGAAGATAAAGAGTTTACACAGGACTTTTTCTTTTTTCTAATTTTTTTGGTATTTTTTTTGCCTACGAGCAAATCATAAATTTGCAGCATTCTGTAGTTGTCTAGAACGTGAACGAATTTGTGGTTAAAGAAAAATGTGTTTTTTTGGTTTGTGAGACACGTTTTCCATGCCGGATACTAGTCATCACAAAGCTTGCTCCAATTGCTTGAGTGTTGCTTTACGTATTATTCGAAGTGAAATTTCTCCGGTTATCCGCACACGCGCACACATTACTGCTCTCATCCTGTTGGTGGAAAATTTTTCCTTTTGTTTTTTCTTAATTGACTTTTTTGCTCTTTCCTTTGAACAGAAGTTTTTCTGAAACCATCGTCGTGTGTTGGTGTCTTCTTGAATTATTGTTTTATTATTTGTTCTACTCCTCAAATTTTTAACATGGTCCAGCTTTTGTTATTAACTGGTTTTAATTTTGCTCATACAAATATGTTCATGTCTTCATATTGTTGTCCTCATACATACCGCTTCCTAAAGGATACAAATTCTCGATCAGTATAGGAATCTACGTTAACTTAGCTGTACTTAGCCGTGGCGAAGCAAGGCGAAGATTGAATAACAAAGTTCTAAGTTGAAGTTGAAAACCCGCTCAGAGTTGTTTGCAAGAACCTATTCTCATTATCGGACTCTCTAAAGTCCATTAAAGCCGCATTGCTTAACACACGTGATCTGCTTATGTCGTATTTAACACCAACTTTATCCCTAAAAAGTCCTTATGACTCGAAAATGACTCGAAGTTGTTAACTATTATCGGTTGCCAAGCTTAGGCATCTTTGCGATGACTTAGGGGTTCATTTGCAATTTGCTCATGTACCGTGCTGTGGGTGTGGCTCTGTGCTAATTGTGTACATGCTTTTTTTCTTTTTTCTTTTTTCTTTTTTTTTTCTTTTTTCCTTTTTATTTGTTTTCTTATACTTATACTAAGTTTTAATAATAATTAATTTAAGATTTAGTTCAAGAGTCATTTGAACTCGACTGTCATTTGTTTTAGTCGAGTTCCTGTATAAGTAGAATAAATAAATAAATAAATAAAAGTTCGTAAGTAAATAAGAAAATTGTGCGCTCACAGGCAAGTATGAAAATATCCTTTCAGTCCATCCTTCCATCCAGTGGTGATGTTCAAACATCGGATGTAAACACCTGTAGAGACTGCTTAATAACTCCTTTTTAAAATGCCTGCGACAATGCAACTGCTATATGAATTAGTGGAATTTTCAATAAAGCTGAGAGCCTTAGTTGCTGGTGTCTTAGTGCTTTAGTCTTACAATTATATATATCTGTGGCTGCATAATAATGGAATAATTTAGTAAACTTGTTGTTGTTGTGTTCAACTTAATAAGTTGCAGAAAAACCTAATGCAGCCATTTTGTTAATAGCTAACAAAGTTATAAAAACTCTTATCGATCAAGTCCGTGTCTCAGGCTGATTGTGATCACGGTCCCTCCTTAGTTCGTAGCTTGCAACCGCAATTATAAAAAGAACACTATCCTCTAACAGTGAAGCAGTAAAAAAAAAAAAAAAAAAAAAATAAGTAACAAGTTATACTGGGCTACCACCGGACAGCAAGGATTTTATCCATCCTTTTGCACGTGTTATTGCGTTCATGTCCATGGAATATAAAAACTTTTATTGCTATAGCTTATGAGTAATGAATAAAAAAACCGGTTTCCTTTGGCTTTTGAAAGCAAAAGTGTTGTCGCTTCATCTTGAACTAATTTGCATCTCCTTCCATACCCAACCGCGTACAAGAGCTTCTCTCGCTTTTTTTGCATTTGAAATGTTTGCCGCAGACATTATGTAGACCAAAAGATGAATCTGCTTGAATGGATTCAGAATTTGATACTGATCAGGAATATATATTCTTTATAGGATCTCTAAAGCTATCTTCCGGGTGTTGCAACCATTTTGACGCGAGGAATATACTCGCAATGAAAGACGATAGAGAGAGAGAGAGAGAATAACGCATCAAAATTTTTATTAACGAGAAGTTGACAAATACGTGTACGTAGATATGTACGTCAAAGAAAATTTTATCTTTATCAACGCAAAAGGTCCTTAAAAAATCCTTTCATATTGCGACTGGCAGAGAACTAGAAAAGAATAAATAAATAAGAAAAACGATAGAACGGAAGGCGAAAGGCGAAAAGCGAAAGGCGAAAAGCGTTAAATAATTGTCATAATTGATTTTTGGTCTCTTCGACAAGGCTAGACTAGACTTAGCATAATAAGTTGAGATAACTTTAGCTGAGAGAATATAGTTTAGAGTTGCTGTTAAAGTACGTGTTCCATGAACATTTTCATACACTTTTAATTTGCGACTTAAAAGGCCAAAGCACGTAGTAAAGGAATAAATAAAATTGCAAATATTTTATTAAACATGTGAAGACTTTAGCCAGAGAGTCAGTCTTTTCATTTACAATATAATCCAATTGTTTTGAACCGCATGCATACAGATTAAGTAGAGTTTAAAACATCTTCCTTATCCTAAATGATTTACATACAATTGCATAAAGAATTATTTCTCCCTCCCCCCCTCCACCCCATTGCCGATACATGTCAGATATAGTTGCTTATCACAGCAAAAAAGAAGAAAAAAAAAAAGCAGAAAGAATATGTAAAGAATGCAGGCAACCATTTTATTTATTTTTTTTTTCTTTTTATGCTATTCAAATACCAAAGACAAGGAGTACACACAAGAGTATAAATTTCTTCTCTGTTGCTGTTGCTCTGAATGCTCTGTTTAATGGAGAAACTTAAATAAAATAATAAAAAAAAAATGCAGTCGAAAAACATTTAAGGAATTCCATAAACTCAATGACTTAATTTTCAACAAATTATTATTAAATATAATAGGGAAGAAGACAATTTATTTGCAAACAAAAAAACGCATTTTTATTAACATTCATTGCTGCTACCCTTAAAACAAGGATCAAATTTTTCAACAATATTTCAAATCTGGAATAATTAACATTTCACTCTTTGTACTATATGCTGCGTGTGCTCAGAAAAGTATGCTATTCATTTTGTAATTAAGTAAATGCCAATTGTGGGCAACATTTGTCGTTTTTCAACATTTTTAAATAATTCGCACATAGTATCGTTTTGTCGGGACGTTCGCAACGCCTTCAAGGAAAATTCGGAGATGCCATAGAGTGTGTATGTGTGCACTCCCCATCAAATTCTGAATCGACTCCACCTGTTTGTCTGTCCGTCTTGCTATCTGTTCGAGTAATTTCTGCGATAAACATTCGACTGGTCGTAAAAATGAAGATAATGGATTGCATGCATTTGGCCGAGACATCGAAAGTTCTTGGATGCAGGTTGGGTGCTGAAGGCAGGCCGACTGTAAAATGTTACGTTGGAATAACTCAACTACAACAGATGCAACGATTAAAATGCTGTGACTGATCTTATCGCGCCTGCACAATGAAATGAAAGGAAAAGAAAACGGCCACGCCCACTGCATCTTATAGATAATATCCTGAAAACCCCCCCTATAAAGTATACATTATTGAGATCCAAATCCATTTGTCCATCTGTCCGTCGCCGATCTGTCCTCGCGCCCATCTATCTGTTTACCTGCAGTAAAAATCCTCCTGGACACAAAAAGCAAGATATTATTTTCGAATTCGACACGAATACTGCAAGCTACTGCAAGCCCTGTAACAAAACAATTGTTTTGAAAAACAACAAGAAAATGCGAATTTTGTTCGTTGCTCATAAGCTGCAGCAGTAGATATTCTATCGCATATTCTATCCTAATATAAAAGGGATGGATGCGCATAGAAGACTCGGCCACAGCCAAATGTAATTTTCTTGCTTGTTCTATTTACTTTTCCACTCAAGTTAGCACAATATGCCAATGAATACTAAAAAAGGTTTCAGGCAATCATTGATATTTATTTTTGATATTTTCAAAAGTCTTTGCTCGATTGAATTACAACAAGTTGGGCAATGAAACTTTACTTTTGGTTTGTCCGCAAATATGATTCATTGCATACCTTTTGCCCTTAAGGCATATTTATCATTTAAGTAATAGGCGGTAAAGAAAAATATTTTTCTCTACTTTTTTATCATTTTGAGCAAAACAAAAAAAACAAAATGTTCTCTATCAACTTTATGACACACCGTAAGCAGACCTTTGCTGCTTGTTATTCATTTTTTTCATCTTAATTTCAAAAATAAATTTGCTTTGCCTATACAGCTTTTACACCCTACGCCACTTTTGGTACATAGATACAACATTGGTATAAATAACGCCTTATTTTGAAAAGTCGTTACATGAGTAACTGCTGAAGGAATTAAATGGTTGGCGGCGACCTCGTTGTTTAACACTTAATCATAGTTTGCTCGCATAATTTTACATCACTTGTGATACAAGACTGACTGTGTGTTAAGTTTGTGCGAAACTACGCGACACACAGAATAATTTATTTGATTAAAACAATAATTTCGAATCGACTTCAGTAGCCTGCTCCACTCGACTGTCTCTCTCTCTCTACACAGTCTACAGGTCACAATCACATTACGTACATTAATGACGTACGACCACAACAGGGACATAGAATTGAATGAAAACTTGTCGCTCTCTATTTAGACGCTAGAGTTTGATTCATTGTCCGGTATCAGGAGAGCCGTCCACATCGACACCGAAGCGGAATATCTATGGCCACGAGGCAGGGACCAGCGAGGGATAGAGTCTTACCAGCTGCTAAAACCGAACGAAACTGTTACTGCAGATGTCTAGCACGACGAGGGTTGCGTGTAACGCAATTGAACGTTTTATGCGGAGAGATTTTTTTCGATTACCTCAAAAACTATGTGAATAAAATATGCCCACGTTGGAAAAGGATGTCCAGCTATGAACACTTAACAGATAAACTTGAGCTTGCGTTTCAAGTTTGGCCGTTGGTTGTTTTCTAATTTTCATCAAATTTTTTTTTTTTTCATTTTGATAATGAAAAGCAAATTACTGGCATAAGGAACACCCTTTACGTGAATAATGCTTAAAGCGAAGCAAAGAGAACCTTTGCCGGTGTGTCTCTCTGTCTATGCATTACGTTTACCGTTGGTTGTGTTTCTTGCGGTTCATAAGAACCTTGCGCTTGTCTTGTTGTCGGTTTTACGGAGTTGATTATCATAAGCTTTTCTCTTTCTATATCCCATTTATGGGTCATATGAAGGGCATTCTGTTTCCTTTTTGTTTTTTTTTTTTTTTTATTAATAATTGACATTATTTTTCATAGGAGAAGCTGTTCTCGAAGTTTCTAAAAGCACACATTATTTGCTCTTCTTGTTTAAATAAAGTTTACTGCAAATTTAAAACAATATAAACTTTTTGCTTAGAACGACTAAATTAAACATTTGGAAAAGTTCTTGGGACGTACTCAATGTGATTTACATAATTTTTGCTATTGCATGCAAATATCTTTAGGCAATTTGTGTGCGCATTCATCCTTGATTGCATTTTACTGCAAGAAAAAAATCAAAGTTGATTTAGTCGCGGGCGAGTTCGTTCGGCATTCTCGTGGCTTACCGTTTTCCGCGTTTTGCAATTCGCGCCTTTTTTTCTGGCCCATCATATGGCGACTCATGGGCTATTAGCTGGTACGCTACGCTGGTTCGTCCGTCCGTCATTCCATCAATTGTCGACTTGTCGCTCGCTCCATTTTCTCATTGTTTATCGTCTTCGTCTTCGTCTTCGTCTTCTTCTATTCCGCGTTTTTTTTTTTTATTTTCTCTATTATTTTCTTTATTCATTCACCCATCCGTTCGATTTAATTGGTTTAGGGCAAGTGTGGTACGAAATTGAGAGCAAGCAATAAGTTGATCGTCTAAACTTCAAAGAATATCAAAGTTTCGAATATAAGATACGATGTAAGGTACGAGCACACCCAGGGAGTGCAAGGACTGAGAGTCTATGCCCGATTTTTCTCCCTATATATATAATTATATTATGGATTCAGCTTAGGACACATGTAGTTTTCTTACTTCAATTTGTGTTTTCTCATTTATTTATGTGATATGTATTACACACACACACACACACACACACACACACAGACACAGTTATAGTGCATTTGTATAGCAAAGTTGATATGTCCGATCGTTAATCGCTCAAAAGAAGTCTTAAAACGACATCAATTCTATAATACGAGCGCAGTGCAGTGTCAAACTGTTCCTATATAGCGGTTTGTAAACATTTTCTAATTTAGTCTATAAGATGACATACATAAAGTATTCCATACGTTAAGAGATATAATAGGAATCATATCGGACTAGAGTAGAGTTTGATATAATTTTAGTTTGTTTACTATTAAAAATTTTGCAATCGGTGTACGCGAGTTCAAATCCCAGTACGAGTATCACAGACTTGAACGCTTAGTCGGTAAGGACGTAATACTTGTCGATTGCGCACACACATCTACTACTAGGCTGCGGCTCCTCCCTATCTCTATCTCTTTCGTCTCGTTTTTCTGGCCGTCATCACATTACGCGACGAACGGACATCCCCTAACTGATTGGAAATATAAAAAAAAGAAAATAACCTAAGCGCACTTCGCGCTGTTTTGCTCGTTATTTCTAAATCATAGCAAATGCAACGATAAAAATTTTCACACATGCAAAAAATGACTTGAAGCCGATTAAGTCAAGCAATCAGAAGATAGCGGCTTCCTATATAACTTATACTTGTGGCTTAGACTTGGGCATTGACTTCGATTGCCCGCGAGTTGTTGTCAACGTCTCAATTGTTGGGTAAATGGTAGGGCCATTGCAAAAGCTCAACCGGTCAATTAAAATTAAGTGAATGACTGGAGTTCTTGCTTGAGATGTTGACTTCGCCACTAATTTCGCTCTACGGTAGACATAATTTTTTTTATTTCTTTTAGGTTAAGGGTAAGGAAAAAACGAGGGTTTTTTTTCAGTCTTAGGAATAAAATTCGGAAAAAAAAACGCCGCAAGAGGTATCAAGTATTATTCCCTATGCACTTGCCGTCAAGAAATTTTCATCATAATAAAAACACTTGTCTTTAAATCTTCTCTTGTTATGATCTTTTTGTTTTCGTTTTTTTTCCTCGGCGTTAATTAAACATAAAATGTAAAAAGTTTCCCGCGACTATGAACATTTTCTTTTTCGTATTCGCTCAGCGAATTCTTTCTGCTCATACCTGTAACCGCAAGTATTTGAAAACATTTATAATTTCTTCAATGCTTGCGTTCTTTTTTTTTTCTTTCAGTGGAATTCGCTTTTTACTAAAACTTTATGCTGAAAAAAGTTTTCCTTACCGTTAATCGTATATGATTAGTAATGAAATATGCGAGGAGAGGAGCGGAAGAAGAGCGCATAAGAGGGTTAGATTTAGAATTTTCCTCATTTTCGCACTTCCATTCACAGTAATGAAAAAAATTTTTATATGTATTTCTTGAATTATTTCACACATTTTTTACGCTGGCTGGCGCGTGTTCTTTTCTTTTTTCCACTTAATATTTTATTTCCAGTTTAAGGGCCTATAAAAATTCTTTTTTCATTTTCTAACTTCTCTTACTGCTTTATATTGCATAGTCTCATACTTTTGTTAACATTGGAGCAGTAAACCCACGCATTGTTTGCGTTGTTTGCATTCTATGCGAAAGGCATTTTGCTGAAGTTCTCCTTTTTACGTCCTTTCATAAAACCTATAAACATTGTTGACTTTTAGGCGCCAGTTTAATTTAACATTTCCCTTTCTCTTTCCCTTTCCCTTTCTTTTTCCTTTTTATTTTGTTTTTTCTCTTGTTCGTCTAAATTTATTTAACCCCCTTCATGTATTGTATTCTACAATATCTGGCAAATAATTTCAAGTATTTACAGAAGAGAAAAAAACAAAATAAATAAATAAAAAATAAAATGAGTAAATGAATAAAGCCAAGAATTTTCTCTTCTTTTTTTTTTTTTTTGTTTTTTTTCTTGTTTTTAACACATACCAGAACATGCCTGAGGCGGCAGTGGAAATATTAACGTTGTTGAACTTTTACGTCTGGCAACAGCGCAACCCAGTGATTGTGGCTTAAAGCTTCTCAGCTGTTGCATAAAATCTGAGCACTCCATTAGGGCAACGTCTGCAAAATGCAGGTCGCACAGAATTTGGTTCTGCAAGAAAGCAATTACAATAAAAGCCGTCATATGAAAGATATATTTATCACATTAAAATATAAGAAGAAGAAGAGATGAACAAGGCAAAGATTTATATTGCAAATAAAAGAACAGTTATTTGATAATTTGTACATTATTTTGAAATACTTAAGCGAGACCACCTCGAATGGAACACTTTGCGAAAAAGGCGATCTCGTCCTCATTTCTATACTAAAAAGAAGATAAAATGTTCTAGCCTGGCGATGTCGCTACAGCTTCGCAATGACTTTTTATAATATGCCGCCTTGTGCGGAAAGATTGGAGAGAACATAGATGGGAACATGTCAGTGTGTGTGTGTGCCCCAAGTTTCGTCAAAATATTTCGAAAATTGCCAGCTGTAAGACATCAGAAATAGCGCACATATGGACAATCGATTCTGAAAACGATTTTGACTTGATCGGTATAATAAAATGTGGATCTGTTTTAAGTCCTATTTCCAGTATTAAATATATGCGCACAAACTTGCCACACCCTGTACTTGGTACGTGGGCTATAAACAGATCATTAGTAGATCAACTATATTGTGAGTTTGCCGGTCAGCATTGCAGACGAAGTGGGAAATTTTAAATCGTATTTAATTAGATTAGAAAGACTTGAAATTTTGATCGCCGACCCGAGCCCGAGCAGGAAGATTTCAAATCCACGTACAGCATAGAAACCTTAAATCCCAAAGCGCGCTGACCGATTTATGTAATGTGTTAGCGTTCAAGACGAACCTTTGAGGTCTGAGTACGAATTTTGCTGGATGCTAAGTCGGAAACTTTACTTGTGGCTTGAGCTTTAACTCAAAGGAAACTTTGACCTAGCAAAGGCCGGTTGTATTTTCTGCAGCTGCAACCCATGCCGGGTTTTTAGATCAAATGGGACTGATAAGGTCTAACCGGAAGCTTTTATTATTTCTTCTCTTTTATTTCTGGCATCAAGGGTGCTAGGAGCCTCTGAATCAATCTTACAACTTCGGTCTGAGGGGGGCAATGGGCCTTTCGCGCGCGTTTCACGATAGCTGCGCTTCACCCAGATCGCGAAGAAGACTTGTTTGCCTGATTCAAAGAAAATGCAGGGGTTTCCCAATCTGGCACTCGGGGCGTTGAATGTACTATCGGCACATCCGATGCCGTTTAAAGTAACAGGGCAGGGCAATTTCTTAAATCTTTTCCCATAGAATCGTTTTTACGAAAAGGAAGCCTCTATATGGCGAAGAGGTAAAATTTTCAATGCTTAGTAATGAGAATGGGTCCATGGTAGTAGATTGATATAAAAATTAATTGTGCCCGAAAGGGTCTTAGTTTTTAGTGTTTCGTAACCAAGATAGGTGGAGAATACTAAGATCTTCGTGAAGAAAATTAATTCCGTTAGATTCGGACTATGTCAGTTAAAATTCGGCTCTACCTCTCTTGTGAGGGGCTTGTAAGGGGGAAGTATGTCTTTAAATGGACACAAATTATAACTTGCGGCATTTTATTATCAAACGATCAAATGAAAAATATTATATATAGGCGAGGTAGCGTACTATACTGAATACTTAGCCTTGACCCATTGTAATGTCTAATGATTAGTTTATTTTTAATTTAAATTTTTGAAAAGGTTTTCTTCAATTTTGCACTTACTTTGAAGCGTCGGGCGCGTCTTTGATTTGGTCCAGTTAAATTTAAACCACACGAATTGCAACGCAGGCATTCCTCGTGATAATGATTGTTGTCATACAAGGGCGAGGGTTCTGAAAATTATTGTAAAAATGTTGTATGAGTATATCTATAGGAGTGGGATAATTTTTGCTGTTGTCAATTATCTTTAAAATGAGATATCATCACATGAAACATACATCCTTAAGCCGGTCTGTGTGTAATCATTAATTTTCAATCACGTTCTCAAATACAGCTATGAAGGATATTTTTTTTTTTGCGTTTTTTACATTTTATAAATCTAAGGCTCCTGTGGTTAAATTTATGCAGCAATAAAAAATGTACGAAGGAAAGAAAAGCGTAGCGAAGAGGAGAGCAAAACAAAAAGTTCTCAAGCTTCTGTCTGTTTTAAACATATTTTACATTTACTCATAACTGCGGGGGGTGTTTGGGTGGCCATCTATACTTTTCAAATTGTTTTCTTGCTTTTGTTTTTAATTGCTGCCGCATAATAGTTTAATCAAAATATTAAAAAGCTAAGCATGCTGTTATGCCAACACAATATCCATACTTATTAAAAGCATTTAAGCGTTTAAAAGAAAATCTATAGTAAAGTGTCGACCATATAAAAATTTCATATATAAAATATACGCTGATTGAGTTAACATTAAATAAGTGGCATAAGTGACAATGGGCATAAGTATGTCTCCAGATATAAATTTTGTAATGAGATGAAATGATGGCAGTGGTGTCGTCGATAATAACATTAATGTTGATTACTTTATTATTATTATTATTATTATTATTATTATTATTATTATTATTCTGTATGCATTATACGATGACGTGTAACTTGAGTTGAGTGGATGTAATCTGCCAAGCATATCACATTTAACTGCCTTTAATGCATACCGTTAGCTGGAATAAATAAATATTCCCGTATTCTCATTTGATAGATTTTGCTGGCTGCTGAGATCTTATGCAATCCTTTCACTCCAATCAACAAGTGTTCTCGTCATTTAAATATCTGTGTCGTTTTATGATTAATTAAAAATTATAATGCATCTCCTTTTCACGTAATAATCTTTCGCTTATATACATGTATGTATATAAACACTGTATGTTTTGTATAATTAAATATCAAATTAATTTATTTACTTTTTCTTGCATATGTTTACTTAGTTTTAATTAAAGTTAAGTTTTTCAGTTTCATATTCCGTACACAATCATATAATACAAGGTGTTGTCGTCCAATGCAATTTAATTAAGTTAATTGATAAAATCTATGCATTTAATATTACGCACTATTATTAGGTCATTTCATAAATGATGCGGTTATCCGCCGTGTTACGGAGAGCAAAAAGTACAATTCCAAGGTAATGCTTTATTTGAGCGGCCGGGAAAAGCAGCCTTGTCCTCTAACTCGCGATGTAAATAAGCAGAAGGCTTAACAGCTTAAGGAAGTAGTAGTCGAGAAACTTGTTTTCCATGCCTTCTTTTCAGCTTATATTATATGTAAAATGTCTATATAGTATTTTTGCGTATTTCTGTTCCGTACTTCTGCCTATGTTTTGCAAAAGATTTTATACATCATCCACCTTTCGACAGGTGATTGGGATGAAAACTGTTATGAATTTTAAACGAAATATGTTTTGTGTTTCTTACGTAAGACGTTATCCTGAGATGAACCGAATAATTTGCACATTTATTGAATAACCAACTGATCGAATTTAATCTTGTAATGAAATCAACAATTTTTTTGTTCCGACTGTATGAGTGATAAATTTTCCTTCGAAATAATTAATTATTACTCATACGCCAATGAATATAAAAATATATAAATGATGTTTCGCCAGCGCTTATATTCTATTGTTTTAAGAAACAAGTGCAACGTACTCGTATCGTTGGCCATTGGATACCAATAATAATAAAGCGGCATTTGACAAACTAATATATCACTCAATAAGTCTCCAGTCTGACACATATATGTCAACACTGTTGATATAATTTCTGGATATTACCAATTTTCAAACGACCCGCATGTAAATCTCATCTCGCATACAAGTTACAGCTGCTTCCGAGACGTCATTTTTGTCATTTTGAAAACAATGAAAAAACGAGAGTTTCGAGAGAGTGCAGATAAAAAAAGGATTGGGTTTTAATGGAAAAGGATTCTATTCAAGCACAGTAATGGCTTGATAAGTGTTATTTGAACTCGGCGTCATCGAGACAAACGGTGTAGAAATACTTTGTTGATTTTAAACGCGGCCTTACAAGCGTCGATACTCCTTAACCAGGGCGGTCGCCAGAAAAAAAAAAAAATAAAAAGTGCTCGCTGGAAGGAGAACTTTTGAATGATGAATCTCATCTTCGTTGCGCGTCTGTGAGCTACGCAATAAACTGTATCCTCATTCCGGAGATAGAAGCAAGTGTAAGCAGAAAATGAAATATTCCTGCAATCAAAACCCAGGTAAATTAACTTAGGACCTAACACAACGTAAATATCCATTTGTAGGAGTTTTTTTTTCCCATGATCTTTAAATGCCCCCCGTTGAGCACATTTGCCAAAGATAATTATTTTAATTATTTGAACAACAACCTGACAATATGGTGCCGACTATTCTGTTGTATTTCTATTTCTATTTCTATTTTTTTTTTTTTTATTTTTCATTTTTCATTTTTTCAAAGGGCCAACAATGGTAATAACACGACAAATGCAATTAAAATAAATAAATAGTAACGAGTGAGAGTAACATAATTTATCTATACACATATAACAATAATCTACAGCATAATGGTAATAACAGGAGTCAGTGTCTGGTAACTCCTCCCGAGAGAAGCAATTAATAGTGTGTTGATGTGAGTGTAACAATACATGAAAGGGCAAAAAAAAAATAAACAGAAAAAAATTATCATTTATTCCCAAAGACCCTGAGTAATAATTTCAGATGCAAAAGCGAGGGAGCGAGACAGAGTGGAGCTATACTTCTAGTATGCCACTATTAAAAGTGTGTCGAACAACAAAACTGATGCAATTGCTATGAATATCTAATAACACTCGCATCATATCTAAGGTGCATGTTGTGTAAGAGTTATCCTGCAGGTTTTTTTTCGTTTAAGCTGTTGCCTCTTTATTTTCATCTTTACGCTTAGCGACGTTTAAAGTTATGCTTATTATGTGTTTTCATTTAGAACGTCTAGAAATACACTAGAGAGGCAACCAAAACCCTCCGCACATATGCTCACTTTAATCCCCTCAACTCAGTTTGTGGGCCCGCGAACGAGGCTCATATGGTCTTCAGGTTAAAATATTATGAGAAAGTACTAAAAATTATAATGGATTTGCGTAAGCAATCCACGATCTAAGCCCGATGATAAGACGTATTTGAAGTTGAAATAAAGCTTAGCCAAGGAATAATTTCTAATGGACATAATTAGCGAATATGAAGAGAAGAAAAAAACATTTTTTGTTGGTTTGTGCGTTGTTTACTATGACAATAGTGTTAAGATTTCTTGCACATTTGCTTACGTCTCAAATGATTTTGAGAAGGACTTTGGAAAATTTCTATAATAACTCTTTAGAATGCAGTGCTTGCGATATTTGCTGGCAGGGTGCCAGTGAGTGAGTGGTTCAAGTGAGATTCAGAACGAGAATGATTTCAATTAAATTAATTTTACTTAAAGGAATACATTCGTTCCAGATAGTGCACATTCTTTGTCCGCCTGAGTGGTCGAGTAGGTAACGAGTCTCGGTTAACCACGCAATGGTCAAATGGATTCAAATCTCAAGCGCGGTAGACTTTTCAATAAGGCTGATACCTCAGATGCTAGTGCTTTAAGACTTCACTCTTAGAGTTTATTCTCTGCCTAAATTAATAATAATAATAATATAATAATAATAATAGTATAGATAGACCTTTCGATTCTCTACTATGCTTGCTTAATATCCATTTATTATTCCTTTATCATTATTATATTATAGATTCTATGAACAAATTAATTTGAATAAAATCCTTTCTTGAAGTGCATCCTTGTACATCTAGTGCTTAGTGGGCCTTCTCGGGCCATGATTGTCAATATAAGATGTAGTAGTATTTTTGGTCTATTATGGGCTTATGAATCCAATTACCTAAGTGACTGACTATCTCTGCAGGCATAACACTAACGGGGTAGAAAAGAATCGCGAGCATACTTGCGCAGAGCTACAGGATGAGTGCTCAGTCGGTAAGGACAAAACATTAGATTGGATAGTACTAACCTTCAGACGATATGTGCCATCATTTCATAGCATTCTCACATTTAGTTTACAATGGTTAGGCAAAACCTAGGGACCTTAGTGACCCTACTTTTATTAGTTTCGAAACAATGCAAAACTCGGGAGCTCGTTTGCTTTTTGTTGAAACAAATACCGTTAGCAATCGGCTTTGTCCTGAAATATGTTATAGCGATTCTTGCCTATCGAAAAAATGAATCTGTGGATGATTTGATAATTTGAGACAACGTCATGTGGACACCATTGATAATGAACACTTTGGTCGCCCGTATTCGGCAGTTGTTCCACCAAACCGTAATAGAGAAGTGGATGAAATCTTTTTGAAATTGCGTGAGAGAGCTTAACAATCGAATGCAATATGCAATCATTTAATTACATTTTGAATTTTGAACAACTAAAGAATTTGTGTTTCAATGAAAACTTAATGGAAACAAAATGCGCGCACAGTCCATCCTTTAGTTTCTATTTCATGAGTCTTTACGATCGCGACAAAGACGGCATTAATGATTCAACTTTTTCATATTTATGGTTTTTTTTTTTAAACATAAAAACACTAACGAATAAAATGTTGCAAAACAACTTTTTTCTTGCTTATTATAGATTCATTTAAAAGAGTTTTTATTGACTTAAAATCTTATAAAATTTTAAGTCGATAATCTACTTAACTCTTGTTTCTGGCTATGTAGTGAAAAAAAGAAAAGAGAGAGAGAGAGAGAGAGAGAGAGAGAGAGAGAGCTTGAAGCTCTTCCTCCGGCTTCTCCTTCACTATCAAATGTTTTTTTTTTTTTTTTTTTTTTGTGCACAAGCCGTGTATGATTTTATTGTTATTGCATAAACGCTCTTGCAATTAAACAATTTTCATGCTCTACTTACATTTTACGTAACTCATCCCTCGTTATTGTAATCGTCCTTTTTCTGTGGTCCCCCGTCAAACAACTAAAATTTACAAAACATGACTTTTTACAAGCGATACGCTCTGGGCAAGAATGAAAACCATATGTTTATATAAACAGATGGCTTAAAATGAGAGTAAAACAACCAAATAAACATTAAAGTTACAGTTTACAAAAAAGTTCAAAAAAAGGACGATGAAAATAATTAAAAAAAAAAAAAGAAATAAAACTAAAAACTAGCAAAAAGCAAAGTAATAGCAATAATAATACTATTAATAAAGAGAATTAGCAAAGAAAAAGTCGCATTCGTTCTGTTGAATGTTTTCAGAGTAATATTGAAATTGAATGTTTACGTACGTACGTACGTATGTCTCCTCCCTTTTTATCATCCCCGAATTATGTCTATAACAATTTTCCCTTTCCCCTTCTTTCCATGCTTTTCACAGCTCTAATAACAGCTCTAATATAGGAAGTGCTAGAACTACGGCCGGACACACAAGGCCAATTCGCCCCAGAATCATATAGTAACTAAACATATACTATATAGCATTATAAGCAATTTTATTCTTTTATTGAAACTGAATGTTTACGTACGTACGTACGTATGTCGCCTCCCTTTTTATCATCCCCGAATTAAGTCTATAACAATTTTCCCTTTCCCCTTCTTTCCATGCTTTTCACAGCTCTAATAACAGCTCTAATATAGGAAGTGCTAGAACTACGGCCGGATCGCCCCAGAATCATATAGTAACTAAACATGTACTATATAGCACTAAAAGCAATTCTATTCTTTTATTGAAACTGAATGTTTACGTACGTACGTACGTATGTCTCCTCCCTTTTTATCATCCCCGAATTATGTCTATAACAATTTTCCCTTTCCCCTTCTTTCCATGCTTTCCACAGCTCTAATAACAGCTCTAATGTAGGAAGAGCTAGAACCACGGCCGGCATATAGTAACTAAACATGTACTATATAGTACTATAAGCAATTCTATTCTTTTACCGAGATTTCGGCCAGCTTTCATTTAATGAATTTGATTTTGTTTAAGAGCATAATTATATTTATATAACGAGGCATACACATGATGTGTTCCAATGTTCCAATGAGCTGAGAAGAGCTGTTCTCGCGCTGTTTACTTGCAATGTAGCAAGATAAGGAGATATTGACAGACGAAATCGGTCTACACCTCCTTGTTTACTTTTCCCTCTATCTGGCTGACATATAAAGGAGAACTTAGTAGAGTAAGCTTCTGTGTCTAACCATTACTTCTTACAAGTTTTCATTGTGAAATACTTAAAATTAGATCATGTTGCCCTATAAAGACTTATTCTTTTTAGCAGCCTTTATAGCTGAAGGGACGGGAAAAGCTATTCAAAAAATGATCCCATCGCATCCAAATATTCTGCATTCATTTCCTATGTCAGCGCATTATTTTTATTACTTCTGCAAGATTTTGGTCATCTGCAGGGAAACCATAAAAATGGTTCCATCAAATCCCTTGGCAGGACAGTAATTCCTTGTTCTAAAACGGGTCCGTGTGCCAAATTTACTCAAAATTTACTTGAACATGAACAGATATTAGATAGACAGATGGACACACACGCTTAAATCATTTCGGAAAACGATGCCGAATTAATTCATTTAAAAGCTAGGGATTCTTTGTAATTCCCTCTGTCCGCTGCATACATACGAACAAGTGCTGCAATATATTAAATAAAGTATGAAAACGCTTACAATACTTTATTATTGCCTCTATTCGCTGCAAAGAAAGAGGAAGAAAGAAATCACACGCAACTGCCATACTCAGTCCGTGAGTGGATATAATTATATATGAAATTTTGCTGTGAACACTTGCAGCAGTAAAAGTATACGAAATTAAAAAGAATTTGTATTCTTTCAAAAAGCAAACGATAATATTTTAAACGTAACATTCTATGTGCACGTAAGCTGCAGTATTCGGTTACTTTGATTCACATTCTGCGAAAATAAGTGTGGACTGAATCTATTAAATCCAGAAAGTCGGGCAGAAATCATACCAAAGACGATAGAAGCCATTCAGTCATCTTTAAAAGTATACGACACAAGTGGTGATAAATATTGAATAAATAGGGCCTATAGAGATAATACCCCTCTCTTAAGATCTACGTTTAGAAGAATTGCTTTTGTTGGCACTGTAAAGTCGACTAGTGAACACTAAGAAGTGATGAGTGCTGAAAAAACTCAAACCAAATGTTCGAAGTAGAAATAAATGGTAACTGAAAGGGGGATGGATAGCTCAGAAGATAGGTCAGGAATGCCGTGAACCCTATTGTAAATAATTATCATGAAGGAAAGAACTTGATTTTCAGAAGAACATTTCATTATTACCGGAGACGAAAACCATAAAACGAAGTCTCGCTAGTAGCTAAGCCCTGTTAACTAGCATTTCATTTAGTATTTTGCAATCAAGTCATTCTTCCACCCAGAATTGATGAATTATCTTCTTCTTCTTTCGATAAGTTATTTATTTTTTATTTATTTATTTATTTATTTATTTATTTATTTTACTTATACAGGAACTCGACTAAAACAAATGACAGTCGAGTTCAAGTGACTCTTAAAGTAAATCTTAAATTAATTATTATTAAAACTTAGTATAAGTAAAATAAAACAAATAAAAAGGAAAAAAGAAAAAAAAAAGAAAAAAGAAAAAAAGCATGTACACAATTAGCACAGAGCCACACCCACAGCACATGGTACATGACCAAATTGCAAATGAACCCCTAAGCCATCGCAAAGATGCCTAAGCTTGGTAACCGATAATAGTTAACAACTTCGAGTCATTTTCGAGTCATAATGACTTTTTAGGGATAAAGTTGGTCTTAAATACGACATAAGCAGGTCACGCGTGTTAAGCAATGCGGCTTTAATGGACTTTAGAGAGTCCGATAATGAGAATAAGTGATAGACGTCATTAAATAGGTTCTTGCAAACAACTCTGAGCGGGTTAAACAGCTCATAATTATATTTATTGGTTAGGCTAAGCCTAACCAAGGTAAAGTGCCTAGAGGAGCGGTTAGGAACATTGAAACTTATTTCGCCAAGTAATGACGGCGAGTCAATAGCACCGTTTATTACTTCGATAATGAAGGAGACTCCAAGAGCAAATCTACGTTTCTCAAGAGACGGTAAGGACAGCAGAAGCAATCTATTTTCATAGGGGGGAAGAGAGGCAATCGGACTTTATTAACCGGATCGGTTATTATTTTGATCTCCCACTTTTAAGTGCACAAAAGGTGATATGTCTACCTATCTACCCATCTTTCGTTCAGTTAATATAATATAATCCAATAAAAGTCTTTGCTAATGAGTTGGCACTCAAATTAGTCTTGAACTTCTCATCACAGCAGTGTTTATCGAGCACCGAAAGCTAACTGAAATAGCGAACCGTTTGCAGTTACTCTCAAATAACTGCATAAGGATACAGAGAACAATACTTTTGTTGCGATTTTCCTTTCAAGGGGGAAAAAAAAAAACAAGGGATTAAATCATTCCTGACGTTTTTAATAAATTTTTTACCTGCTTTTCATGCTAAACATTTTACGACTCTTGATAAAGAGCTCAGCTTTTCCAAGTTGTTGTGCACTTATGGAGTATGCGATTGAAATGCGAATTACTGCGAACTGTGGTGTTCAGCTAATTTATTTAAATTATTCACAATTATTTGAATACAAGCAAAAAAAAAAAAGTAAAATAATTTTTGTGAACGAACGAAGGACAAGCAAAAATCAGGAAATAAATTCTTATTGACTTTTTCACTTCAAGAGAACGTTTTCCTCCTTTTTTTGGGTAGTTTATGGATGTCCTTGCAGAAGACTCGTTCGATTTTCGAAGCAAAAATACTTATCAGATACTTTTGGATCGGCTTTCGTACGCAGCCTTGAAGATTGACAACAAAGCAAATAAATGCCGCATGACACACACGTCATTCAATAAGTTTGCAGCATTACTGATAAAAAATGAAAAAAAAAACAATCGCTAGGCAAAGTCCAGCCTGCTTGATTCATTAACATAATCTCCTTCAAGAGTAAAATGGTGACTCCAAAGATTTTCTAACATTTAGAGGCCGCTCCTATACCGCGATTTGTTCCAAACTTCAAAATACGCTTTAGTTTCGCCGATCACACGCACTGCTTGAATGGAGACGCGACTGTAACCTGTAAACTAATGGCTGGACTCTCCAATAGTGCCGCTATATATGTGTCATCTTAAGTGCTTATTAAATGATATGGCGAATCAGGGATGGGATCAGGCTCCTTATATAAGGCTTTCCTCAAGATGATGTGACCGAAGACCAATGTCGGACTTTGAATTCTAAAATTCATTTAAAAAACATATTGAAGTTTAGTTCTTAAGCTCTTGTGTGTGCGTACATTTGAGGACAACTCAGAAGTTTCTGCGGGGTTCCGTTTATCTCAATCAATTGTCAGCGTTTACGAATAAAAGCCTTTGATGGAGGAATCAAAGAGAGGGAGAGATACCTACAAATATCAAATCATGTAAACGTGCGCACAGATGGACCGATAGAAAGGTAGACAGACAAATGCTTCAACGCACAAACAGAAAAGCAGCGAGACATCTTCATGAACAAATGCACATAACTGAGTCGCTTTAATGAAAACACAAACACATCTTAACACGTAGCTTATCACTAATACAAGCAATTGTACTACAAGCGGAATACTAAGGCTTTGATATGAATAATTGCCAACAGTTGGTTGTGAGAAGCACCATTTCATTATTATTGTTTCATTATTATTTGTTTAGACCCAAGAAATAAATGCTACGACTAAAAGACTAGATGGTCAGCTTAGTCGCTGTAATTACGTCACATGTTTGATTGATATCAAGTTTTCCAGGTGTTTCGAAGATATCCATAGGGTTAGATGCTCTGAAAATCAATCTCTGAATATTAGATTATTAGAAAGGTTTCGGCGATCGGAAAGTATATGTTTGACCGTAAGATTTTGTCCACAATCACATAGATCGGGGGAGTAGATTTTAATTTTTTGCTGTGCTACGCTGATTTTTCCGACGTTGATTGGATATAGAGGTGGAACGAGATTAGGATTAATATGCGAATAGTGTGGATGGCAGTATTGTCAATTTTTCAATTCTTTCCCAATAATATATTGTTGAAGGTCAACCATACCATTGTGTCGTCTATAATTAAAGGTGCGGAAGCTGCGGGTTCGATCGCTACGTCAACTCGTTCACTTCCCAAGAGAGCAACATCTATGACTTAGTATCCAAAAAATTTAAATTTTGTCTCCGTCTATGACAACGGTATTCCTCACTTTGTCAATGGTGTTCCAGTTGAGATTTAAGGGGTTACGAACGGCTCTTATGACCGACGAACTATCTGTAATGATAACCATTTTAAGTTTAGCTTTACGAAGAAGTTTGTAGCCTGGAGAGCAGCTTTAGCTTCGGTTGTAAATGTTGACGTACTTTCGTCTAGTATGTGATTAATTGGGACTTGCCCTGTGGCATCTACTACTACATAGGAACCGACATTTTATTCACTGCTTTCCTATCATCAATTTTTCGCTTTATGGCTGAAATGAAATGTCGGTACAAAACTAGTCTTTTTGGCTGGTCTCGTTGCTTTCATTGGCTTTATTTGACACCAAGTGAGAATCATTGATGGCAGTCTGGGGAGAACGAAACAAAATATAATCTGACGACGGTTATGGTGGTGATATGCTATCTACACTTTATAGCATAGGGTATAAAGCGACGGACGACGGACTCGGCCAACTTGTGAGAACCCCCACTCACAAAATAGTTAAGGTTTTCTATCAAAACTTGGGAACGCTTGGGATGGCTTGGGATTGTTATAAAAATTTCGTATGAAAATTCGAATAGAATTTTTGTTGTTCCGCTGTCAAATTCATGCAGAAAGGCAAACGTTGTGAAAACAACAGAACAATGCTGTAAACTCTCTTCAGAGCAACATGCTCTACAGCCGTTGAAACGATTGAGTTATGGACAACGAAGTTGGCTACTCTTACAAGGTAATGGGACTGTGTGATCAAAAGATTGTTAGATTTTCCATTCAAATTTTGGAGATCTATCCAAACAAAAAAAAAAAAAAAAAAATGTTTTCTTTCCTCTATAGACAGCACACAAATTGATTGATTTATAACAAATTTCATGCCGATATTTTTAGTACTTGAGACATGTTTTGGGTTGGAAGTGTAGTCAGAAGTAAAACGGAACTAAAGCAAGTTTTGTTGGCAGAACCAATGCAGTGTGAAAAGTGGGATTATCGTGACGCAGGAACCAAGAGTTCATTCAGTTTCCCTCAATAATGACATTTGTTGCCCAAAATTTGACCCAGTGGAGATAATAAAATAAATGATCGGCAATGAGATTTTTCTCCTGATTGCTTTTGTTTTCGAACTGATTTTATGAACAAGTTACGCTAACTTTTTTGCTCCAAGCTATTCACTACAATTGTTTATATTTGAAGAAAGTGTTTGCTATATACACGTCTGAGCGATGGAACCGCTCGATCCATTTTGTTTGTGAAATAGAAAAAAATATTTCTACTTGTGATCTCATTAATGATGACATTGCGAGATTGAACAACGGACAGATGGACAAAAATGAACACTAAGTCTGACTCGACTCCTTCCAATCATTATTACTTACTATTACTAACATCTTTATAATGGAATTTCCGAGGCATTCTTTCTTTCTTTTTTGATCTGTTCCATACGAAATGAGTAAGTGTATGCAATCTTATAAAAAGCAAGACGTTCTAACAGGAGTAGAAGGGAAGAAGACAATTTGTTTTCATTTTCTTTTATCATAATAAATTTTCATTAATTTTCGCTATCATTCGCAGCTTTCAGAAAAGGACGACTGCATTTACATACATATGTTATATCTATATGTGTACATCAGGGCAAAAAATATTAAAAAAAAAAAACTCTCCATACATATACATATGTAAGTGTGTGTGCAATATATATCGATCAATAAGTTCCGGAAGTCAAAGAGAATATATTTTATTTTTTAAACTCGAGTTCATTCCTCAATGTATTCGCCTTTAAAAAAGTTGCAGCCAAACCGACGCATCGCTAATATTTCGATGACTTTGTAAAGAACGTGGAAAGAACGCTTCAGTTTTCGCATTGATTTCAGTATCCGATTGAAGTCTTTTCCACTAGTCCTATCTTTTCTTGAGACTTGCAAACCGATAAAAGTCGCACTCAGCGCGCTACAAGCAATTCGAACTTCAAATCGTGACTTTTTCCATTTCAATTAATCGGGTTCCGAGACGATGACCTTGTTCCACTGTGAATAATAATCGCGACATTTATTTGAAATATGGATTCTACAAATTTCCATTGCTTTTTCTATCTTCAAGATGCCAACTATCCCTTGCAAGTTCCGCTTCCGATTATCAAGAAAACTTATTCACCTTTTTATGATTGCTTCCTAGTATTAATTGAAAGGCCTTTTGGGCTTCGTTTAAACCATCGACAAATTGATGTTTTCAGCCGAGAAGGCTTTCAAGCCAATTCTGAATTTAAATGGAATTGTTTTGAAGGTAACATAACATTGTAGCACGACAAGCATTTGTTTGGGGGAGTACAAGCTTCTAAGAATTGTTTTGGAATTTTTAGTCGTATAGGGACGACATCTATAGTTCAGTTCTGGAATTTATTGATCAATATGCTATACATATATATATATGTAAGGTTTAATGTTTTTCTTTCTTTTTTATATACTCTATAGATATATAATATAAAACATTATTAGTTGTTGTAGTAGGAGAGTGCGTATTGTATTATATGTCTCTACCTATAATACCTGTGTCGGTGCTAAACAATATACAGCTCGTTGTAATCAATAAAATACAATACACCCAGCATACCAAATAAATAAAAATAACCACAACAATACAATAGCGACAACGTGACGAAGAAGAAGAATGAGTGTATAAGAAGATGAAGAGAGAACAATATTCCTTATTCAGAGTTCAACGTCTAAGTAATTTATTTATTTTTATTTTTATTTCTATCAAGCTTTTGTTCGGACGCTCGCCCCCTACACATCCATTATCATCGTTATTATTATAACTAAAATGTTTGTAGGGCTGACTGATTTCAAACTAACAACATACTTACTTACTGCATATATGTGTGATTGGAACCCTTGGAAATATATTTATAAAAAAAAAAAAAGAAGAGGGATTCTACGTCATGAGGCTGTTATTTAACCACGCACGTGTACAATATACAGCTTTATAGGCATCGGGTCCTTGCGCGTTAATCTCACATTTAATTATTAACTTAGTGAAAACGTACGAAAAATGAATGAGGATAAGCCTCGGTCGTCATCATCCGATATTTGTAATAAGTCACATATAATCCAATTAAATTGTGCCACCTGTTTAATTATCAGTCGAGTTGTGTTGACGATTTCCTGCTACTGTTTATATGCTAGAAGAGGCAGGAAAAAAGAAAAAAACGAATGAAAAACACCAAAAAGGAAGAGGAAAATACGAAGATTTTCCCAACCAAATCTCCTGGATTACGTGTAAAATACAACTCCCTACCTTCGTTTCACGTATAGAAACATGGTTAGGGACATATTCTTATATAAATTTCTCTGGAAATATTTATGCGGCGGCAAACACGTTAGTACTACGCATAATGTGTGTCATGTTCGTGTCGTCGCACATATAGAATTATTCGAAAATATTTTCTTTATATCCTTTAATACATCAAATTTAGAATTCACTTCGTCAGCCGTCTCTTCGAAGGTAGTTTTTATATCCACCCCCTTAAAAGGTGGGGAGGAGTGGAGGGTGGTGGTGGTGATGGTATAATCATTGGATCATAATGCTTAGAAAAACCAAAGAGAAGTTTTATAGGCGTCTTGGTCAGCATTAATTGCTTAATCGATCCTGCCCTGTCGGTTCGTCTGTCCGTTTTCGTGTCTGTGTGAATATGTGTTGTTGTTGTTACTTTTCTGCTTGCAAAATTGAGGATATTGATTTCAAAGATGTCAGAAAATAAATTGTTAGAAGGACACGCCCATAAAAAAGCAGGAAGCATGTCTGTTTTTGTAAGCAAATGTTTGTGGATTTTGTGGGATTTACTAGAGATAGAAGGCTGAAATTTGGTAAATTTCTTTTTTAAAAGACCCTAACATTCATGTTCAAAAGAGGGAAAAATTTACCACGCCCACACAAAATTTTTTTAAAGTGGTCAAATTTTTTTTCCTTTTCATTTTTTCGACGTTTTCTACTTATTACTCTCATAATGCAATTGGAAAAAAAGTTCAACATTTTCCGCACATTATTCACATAAAGATAAATTGTCTCTTACCACAAAAAAATTAAACACACGCACTGATAGTGAAAAAATAGCAAAATTTAGTTTATTTAATTTTTCAGGCTTTTCGCTCATTATACTTAAGTTACAGTGGAAAGAGCATTACTGTATAATGCATTGTAAAGACTTTTTATCCCAAAGATAAAAACAAACGATCACGCCCACTATAAATGAAAATATATTGTATATAAATAAATTCACCTAAAAGTCCTCAAGTCATCTTAATGCTGACCTGGTAAGAACAACTTGTGAAATCGATGCGATGCCTCAGCGTGCTAAAGTAGATATTGGAATGATCAAATGAATGGCGCCCAACATGACTCTCTTACTTGTTTCTTTTTTTAAATATTTTCACTTACACTAACGTACTTAACTAAAATGAAATTGAAAGGCACGAAAAAAAAAGTGAACCTCCATAGTAAATATCACGTTTGCCTAAGAGATAATTCAGTGAATATTCAGTCAATTGTCTCTTAAATTTACTCCGCTTTTTAAACAATTTTAAATTCACTTATCTAAACTTTCGTAAGGTCAAAAGAAATAAGTGAACTCATCGTGAAATCTATCTTATCCCTAGGTTCAGAAATTAACCTTTTTTTTTTTTACAAAGAGCTTGCAATCTATGAAAATAGTTTTTGATTAAACGGCTTCAATACACGAAAGACGATATTGATGCAAAATTTTTTCCTTATGTTATCCACTATATACGAGTAGATAACAAGTGTAAATATGAAGCGTTGAAAACTTTTTTATTGTTTTTAAAAATATTTTAATTGATATTTTAATCGATAAATTTACCTTACACTCGCTCGTAATTGTCGTGACACTTTGTGAAGGTCAAAGTATTTCACGCCTCGCTTCGATCTTACAAAGAACATTAGCTTCTACTAAGAATAATCAATCAATGCTTTCATTAAAAATCTAAAAAAATTATTAAGTTTACAATTGAAAGGTTATAGCCAAGTAAAGTCGACTACGAAATACCTTACATCACTTTGCCAAATACCTGTCCTACCAAATAAAACAAAAAATATACCAAAAATATCAAAAATCCTATTCTATTACTATACATACGCTCCTACCTATGCATGCAGACGGGTGTAAGTAAAAAATAGCTCCCTTTAAGCTAAACCTCCCACAATGAGTTCGTTATTCCGTATATGCATCAGTTTTTATTATAAAACACTAAATATTTGAATTTGTTGCCGTGCAAATGTGTTTTTGTACGAACATTAATGAGGGAATTGATTTAAAAATTTGGTTCCACCCGACCCACAATTACTATATTTTTACCGATTTCTAAAAATTACGAATTGCTGTGCTATGTGGCGAATCGATTTTCAATAAGTTTCGTCCACGATCAGTATGTTGCACAAAAAATGGAAAGACATCACTGGGACACACAGACAGACGGCCAGCAAAGGTTCAATCGAACAAGCAAATGATTCGAAAACAAGTCGAAGTGCCCACAAACACAAATCCATCCAGCTGGCACATACAGCTATACGAATTTGATAGAGCCTTGTATACAAATGATAAAAGTGAGGCAAAATCGATCAAAAATATCAAGCTTAATATGGTTCCACCCGACCCACAATTACTATATTTTTACCGACTTCTAAAAATTACGAATTGATTTGCTATGTGGCGAATCGATTTTCAATGTTTCGTCCAGGAGACAAAACGTGCGCGATTAGTGTGTTGCAAAAAAATGGAAAGATGTCACTGGGACACACAGACAGACGGCCAGAAAAGCTTCAATCGAACATGAAAATGATTCGAAAACAAGTCGAAGTGCCCACAAACACAAATCCATCCAGCTGGCACATACAGCTATACGAATTTGATAGAGTCTTGCATACAAATGATAAAAGTGAGGCAAAATCGATCAAAAATATCAAGCTTAATATAGTGATTTTAAAGGAATATACAGTTCCATTGAATTTTAGTGCAATAGGTAAGCGGCCTCGCTAATCGGCAATTTTCGAGTCCACAACCAATTAATTCCAATCATTACATATTGCTTCTGTCTTTCTCTCTCTACAAGAAATACGCTCATATTCATGAATGATTTTACAAGAAAAGGGAGTGTTTTGAGTCGCCGCGTAAGATGGCCCTCGTTTAACGATAGCATTAATTTAAAATTAAAAACAAAATTGAAAGAGTACCGTTCGGTGTGACGGTCAAATCGACAACATTTTCGCATTTTTGAGCACAGCAATGAAGAATTTTAAAATATTTCTGGTCAAGGCATTTGAGTTTTTTCATGGGTAGACTGGCATGGATTCAACACTCGACGTACTAGTTAAGTGAGAATTGGGCTTTTGTCGACTGGATGTGCCCCAAAGCGTGCAAGTTCGAAAGGCTTTTTATATAAATGCATATTCTTTTTTTTTTTGGATACACGCCGCATAGTCTTTTTCAGCGCAAGCGGAAAGCCTACTTTTAATATTTTTATGATCCATATATAGCTTGCCTTTGATTACTTTGAAAAGCCTGGAATCACACGTTTATTATTTAGCGTTATTGGAATGGTTGGAGAATAACTAAACCATAGTAAAAAAGGAAATAAAAACTAATATTCGAAGAAGAAGAAGAAGAAGAAGAAAACCGTCTTCAATCAGGATCAAACATCAGCTCATTCTCCGCACGTTGAACAATACAAAAAATTGTATGACCTTTGCTTCCTTGGTTAGGTCTTCGGGGTCTATTGTCTATTTAGAAAGCCTACGAGATTTTGCTTGAGTTTGTGTAAAGATTTTGCATCGAATGAAAGTCAATAAATCGTGTTATTTAAAATGCATGCAAAAAAAGCAAATCGCGGCCGCATCTTTTACACCCGACATCACAGCAAGGAAACCGTGGATGTAGTTAATATTTTCGATTTTTAAAAAATTTATATCGTGTGTCTGTTGTAGCTTATGGGCAAAAAATCATCTTCTATGTATCTCTGCTCTCTAAGCTCCTTTATTTAATACGTTTACCGACGGGATTGCGAAGAGAGAAGTAATCCACCGCGTCGTGATGACCGCGGTATTTAATTTAGAATCAACGAACTTTGCTTGTCGCTTGTCCATTCTATCGACTTCAATATTAATTTGTGCGCGAGAACCTGCAATGGACGGACATACTTCAATACAGAATTTGCTGCAGATATATATCCTGTGGGGTCTCTGAAGCTTCCTTCCAGGTGTTGCAAAGGATTTAAGAAATGAATATAAACCTCATCCTTGGGTGATGGGTATAAAAGTTTAAGAGAAATGAAATCCAATTCTACCAAAAAAGTTATTCTCGCGCATGCTGAGGGATGTTATAAAAGGGCTAAGTATTTTTTTCTGTACGGTGTATACCTCTTCTGTGGTGATGAGAATAATTAGTTATGACGCGAATGATAGATTAGCTAGCTATCAGTTTTGACTTCAAATTCAATCAAGTAAACTACAGCTTTTGGAAAAGAAAAGGACGGGAGAAGAACAGTCTTGACATGGTCTCAGGATATGTTCAAAGAACCACAATTTTCCAAAAGCACATAAATCTGTTAAAACATCATTTTTAAGGGCAATCTTCCTAAAACTAAGGCGAACTGTGCGTGCAGTGGAAATGTGCTTAAGGTGCAAGTGAGAGCTTCAAAGTATTCGTTAATAGATTTTGGTCGACCTAATAGGCATATTACGTGATATGCCCTATGCTGACGTATTGTAAGTCTGGATGTGCACTTAATAAAGGGAATTGCCAAAGAGGCTAATGACGGGGGGGGAAAAAATCAAATTAAATATATATGTATATTAAATATACATATACATGTATATATATATATATACATTTTTTTTTTTTTTTTTATGTAAATATATATGTGTTTAACTGGTAGTCTTTTATATCACTTTTGTGCAACAAACTGTTGCATATGTTCACGTATTAAAGGCAGATAAAGGAATACCTCTTTTTTTTATTAAATAGGGAATAAATGAAAGCAAAGCACGAAAAATGTATAAAAACCACCCCTACAATATAAAATATATTATGCATATGCATGCATATATATAATGTATGTATAAACATTCTCAAACACACGAGCAGGCATCAAAGCATACATTCAATGCTACATACATTCATTCATTATTGCAGACCGAAGAAATTCATTCATAGCCCCAATAAACCATACCAAGCAAAGTCAAGCCAGATTGCTTTACAACTTTTACAGCTTTATAGGGGTAGAGAGATGGAATTAAGTAACATAATAGATTAGAGGGGTGGTGGCGGGGTAAATCATTAATCTTTAAGAAATAAATTTTCAAGACCAACAAAAAACAAGAAAACAAAAAAAATGTACGCACCTTTTTAAAATGACGCATGCTTTTCTATTTTTCTTTTCGCTTTCAGAAGGACATAAGTTTAATTGATATTATAGTTAGTTAATGGAAAGTTCCTTTTAAGATTTTCTTGTCTTTTTTTTTTTGTTTTTTTTTGTTAAAGTTACATTCATTCACGTTTTTAGGCCACGTTGTCTCAGCTCACCTTTTTTCTCTTTATGATTTTCTAATGTTATTCTTTCTTTAGTTTATTTTCCGTTTTAATTCTGTTGGGGTGTGCTTTTGTATGTATGCTTTATGGCGTTTTAGGGGAGGAGTGTGGGAAGGAATAAATAAAAAAAAAAAAAGAAGAGAAAAGAAAAGAAAACTTAGGTCTTTTTCAAATCCATTTGTCGAAGACACCGAAAACTTTGCTAACAAAGCAATATTTTGCACTTTAATTGAGACGCCGTGAAGAGGACAAGATTTAAATGAACGCGTCGAATAAGAAAAGTGACAATGTATGGAGTAAGCTTTTAGGTGTTTAAACCTTCATTTACTGCTTCACCGTTTTTCACGTTTTTACTTCAATTCCTTGAAAGCACTGGACGCTCCGCTTTCTGTTTTTTTTTTTTTTTTGTTTGGTTCTCGCTTTCGAAAACTTTATTTTTGTATTTCGCCCATTTAATCGTCTTGCCTTTTATTTATTTAATTATTTTATTCGTGACGTGGTTATAATGTTTTTATTTTTTTTACTCTAAATTTTTAATTCTTTATAATTTTTGTTGTGTAAATTACGCTGTTAACATGTTCGCTTGCTTTGCTCAACTGTTGTTGACGATACGCGTTTTCATTAACTACTGAAACAACTGACACAACTGACTACTCCCGCAACACAACAGAATCCTTTTCAGTTTGCTTGATAAACAAATTACGTTTTCGGAGCATTCTTAACCTAAATACGTTTGTAACCACCTTTCTCTCTCTCTCTCTCTCTCTCGCCTGTTTTTCTTTGGCTTTTCCTCTCTCTTTCTTTCATTTTTTTTTGCATCTCCTCTCGCTCTCTTTTGCGTTTTTGACATTTCTGTTTTAATTATTATTTCGTTTTGCGATTCGTTTTGTTCTGTCAAAATATATTATGGTTGTCAAAAAATTTTATTTACAACTACAACTTGCGCCCGCGCGTATTCTAATCCTTTTTCTCTCCGTTTTTTGTGTTTTTAGTATGCATTTCAATAGCTCGGTTCTTTTTTGTTTTGTTTTCCCCCACTCATACATAAGTTTGGGAAATAAGTGTGAATCGTTGGCTTTTGTGTTTTTCACTTTTCCTTTGTTTCGCTGGTGCACTTATAAGTGTGTCACTAGTGTCACATTCCATTGTCGCTGCTCGTATTGTTGGTGCAAAAAAAGAGAAAACTTAATTACATTAAGTTCAAAAGTCAAATGTTTACCGAAAGGCTGAAAATGTAATTCATGAATAACAAGAAAACAAAAAAAAAAAACAAAAAAAAAAAAAGAAGCAAAAGGAAAACAAAAAAAAAGCAAAAGGAAAAAGTTCAAAAATACCTACAAATGTTTAAGTAATTGTAGGGAGCCAACGTGCGATATATGAATGCATTGTGCTGCTGGTCTACTAAATTAGAGAGAGAGAGAGTTCTGGCATTCGCTTAGTTTCATGTCGATTTTGTTCCACACTACAATTGTTACTGATCCATACACACTTTCGCGTGATTTTTTCACCGATTAATCAGACATCCTTTGCAATTAATGGGATTAACACGCAAGGATTCGTCCAATTATAGCTTAGTTTAGGCAATAAGTGATAATAATAATAAAGAGAGATAGGCAGAAAAAAAGAGTTAAAAAGCGAGAGAGAGAGAGAGAGAGAGATAAAGGAGATTTCTATCTGTTGTGATATTGAGTTTGAATCGAGACTTGATTAAAACATTTGTTAACTGAAGATATACGTTTAGGTGAAATTGTTGCTTAATACAAATTGTTTTTATCTTTCAATCAATCGAGGATTTTCCCTTTTCTTTCAATCCAAAAAACATTCACTGTCTGTGTAGCGGTCCCACTCTCACGATCATACCTAATAAATGGAAGCTTATGCAGTTAGCCTAAAAAGAGTTATTACCGTTTCAGCGCGAGAACAATATTGTGGCGAGAAAACGAGGAAGACGCAGCTTGGATGAGGAAGAGACAGCTTGTTTTGGGGGGTACTTTGAACAAAGTATCTTTTAGCATTTCCTCAAAATAAGCCCTTTGTGCTTACATCCTACACCACTTGTAGTGCAAGGCTTTGTTAAGTTTATGCGAATGTTTACAACCCTCTGAAGGGCTTGACTCTCACCGTTTGTCGATCCGATCGATTCAGCATCACTTTCTAAATTAATCTAAACTTGTCTGTCCCTCTGTCCATTTTGTATGTTTGTTTTCAACCTACACGCTGCAATTTTTGAGATATTTTGATGAAAATTCGGTACACTGGCATCTTTTGACCCAAGTCCGAACGCTGTTACAAATAATTTGAATCCGACCACTTTTTCGACCACTTCCTATATCATACCTTACTTTGAAAAGTCTAGATAGTGTAAGCTTTTCTTGTTTGCTAATTTGAAAAACACTGCTAAGATACTGATAAGTATTACGGTAAGGGCTTATGAAAAGGAAGAGCGTCTTAGACTTCTTCCACAGCTTTAGGTTATATATGAATACGTGGCAGCTTATATTAGGGCGGTTTCGAGAATTCTACAGACATTGCTTGCTAGATGCTTGCCAAAAGAGGGTGAAGAATATTTTTTGATGCTTAGCAAGATCGTTTTCTTTGAAATTCGCATAAGAAAGGTCCAGTTATCCCTTTGTAGTCCACATATGAGTTATTGGCAACGATTATTGCGATGCATTTCCTTTTTTTTCCTTTTTAATATCGCTCTACACGTTTAACACGAGGGTGGCCGGAAAGATGTGAAGAAAAAGAAAAGAGCCCCATCGGTAAGTGTGACGCAATACGGGCAAGTATTGCCAAATCCTACTGCGATTTGGACTCAAGGACACTGACTTTGCAGCTGCGGCTCTTATCTACACAGCCATGTGGCAGCCTCTTGGTTATTACAGGCTTATCGCATGCTACAATGATTTATGCAGAAACAATTACACGTCATTTTTGACGTTCGAAAATAGTTTCTTCTTGGTTTATATAACACATATACGAGACTCTAAAATCTGTTACTTAGAGAAAGCAGAGTAAGTGATATGGTGTTAGGTATGAGTGCAGGATTCCTAATCTAGATGTTATCGTTTCCTAACAATGAACTATAGTTAGACTACGAGCACCTGTGAAACACGAAAAGAAATCACTTCAAGTCTTCAGTAATTGGTAAGCGATACACTTACTCAATTACACAATTCTTCTAATTACAAAACAATGCGATTTTGAGCACTAATGAAAAAGTAATTAGCTGTAGATAGTCGGTTGTTTTACGCGCTCGCAATTAGTCTTTGAATCGTATTTAAATTTTTATATTTTTAAAAAGTGTTTTTGTTAATAAACACCACGCCTCCTTTACACTATTTTTTACAGTTCGTTCAGTTTGTAGTTTGCAATTTCTTACGAATGCTCTACTCACCGGTTTGTGTACTAGTATCAAAAAAGGTGCTTGTGGTTTCTACAGTCATCGTTCCGATAGTGCCGTCTATAATTTGGGCACATGAGTCACGTCGTCCTCGGTATCTGCAGTTTGTAGGAAATAAAAATATTTGTGGATTGCTTTTATTAATTTTTTGATTTTATCTCGTCACAATCTCACTTACCTGACGACATCATCACTTTGGGAGCTTTGTCTTCGAAAATTGCGGCATCTAATCATTTCTTCCGTAGTCGATTGACGTCGAAAACCTCGGGCAATTAATATTTCTTCAGTGGTTGATTGCCGTCTTATGGCAGGGCGCGCACTTGGCTCTGCAACTGGCAGTGCTGCTGGACGCCCGCAGGGGCTGGCATCGCGTGAGGAACTACAACTATTTGCCGATGAACTTTGTCTGCGCAATGTATGGCGTCGGTGTGGACTACTGTCGCGCTCATGACTGCGTTCCGGTGATAGATGACTGCGGGAATCTCGTCGACTGTTACGGGTAGCACTGTCGGGACTTAAAGAATCGCGTCTTGATGGGCGACGTTGACCGTTCTCTGCAGGTTCCGGACTTAAAGCAGGCTGCGAATCCCGTCTTATACTTCCGGGAATGCAACTTTCATCGAAAGCGGTAGCTTGACGTTGCAGCCGTTGCAAACGTGTACCTCGTTCGGGACTGATGCCTGTCTTTGAATCTCGACGATTAAGTCGACCGCATTGCGTGGTTGAATCACGTCGCCCTTTGCTAGCGGTGGGACTAGTAGCTGGCGGTGTTACCGAACTGGTAATGATAGTTGGCGGCGGTAGAGCCTGACACGCTGAATCTACCTGATTGTAAGAGGGAGTAGAGATTAATGGCAGAGTATCAGAGCCACCCGAACTGGTGGATGGTCGTTGTTCTTGACGAAAATTTGGATATTCAGGAGCAGCTAGGGAATCGCGTTTTTTACAATTAATAGCATTCGCTTTGGAAGGTGGCGGCGGTGTAGTGGCACGTCCTAATGAACTGTCGCGCCGACTTGACAAGTTACTCTCGCCAGAACCGTAGCGAGATATCTGTATGAAATCGAGGGCAAAGCACGCACAAAACACCAAATTTTTTACATAAACATGCAATGGACGGATAGGATACACAATGACTAATGAAAAAGAAGCGAAGCACTTACCACTCTTTGTGTAGAATCTACTAACGGTACTGTAACTGCGCTAGAGTCTTCACTAGACATTGTATTTTCTCTTCTAGTCCATTGTTTAGTAAATTCAGCTGCACTTGACTCTCGCCGCGAACGACCACTTTTTGAACCAGTTTCGGCACTGGACTCGCGACGTTTACGCGGCGCCACGTAAGGCGTGGCTGCATCTGAGGTTGAAGTACGCCAGGGTAAATTACGAGCCAAATCGGCCATAGTTTCGCGACGATTTAATGGTGCTTTTGGTATGTGCTGTACAGATTGGGTACTTTGGTGTTTACCCCCGCCGCTCCATTCACGTAAAATATCGGTCAGTTGAGCTAAGGAACTCCGTCGTCGTCGTTGTATGCCTCCATCGGGATTTAAAAGAAGAATTTTTTTTTATAGGATGGATATGAATTTTCGATTGTAATAATTGATACTTACCTGGTGGCGGTGAGGTACTGGGTGGCGTAGTAATCTGTGCTGCTGAATCCCTGCGTCCTCCTAACCTTTGCTTGACCGTTGACTCTTCCAACTGTAGCGAAAACGAAAATCGTTGTGGTATTATTAGTGCAACTTACTGAACAAAATTGTTTCATTCACTTTACCTGCTCTCTTACTAAGTCATCCCAGCCATTGCCACCCTGCCACACTAGGCCCACCTGATGTGACATAATAGGTAAATTACATACAAAACACATAGCTGTCATTGTCCTGAAAGTAATTAAAAAAAAAAATATATATATATATATATATTTATATTCACGCAAGAAAAAATATTTTTAGGTTAATGCAAAAAACAATTCACCGATCACAAGCGAAGTAATAAATTAAAACAATATATTATAATAAAATTAGTGTACTAACGCTAAAACATGTTAAATTAGCGAAGGGAAAAAAGCTTGAAGCTAATGCATGCCTAATACGAAAATTTTTACAAACAATTTTCAATTTTTCTCCGCAGACAGGCAGACGGACAGACGGACAGACATGGATTAATCGATTCAGATTTTCACACTGATCAAGAATATATGTATTGGATATGATCTGTGAAGCTTCCTTTTGGATGCTGCAAACGCAAAATCCTTCGGTAGTGGGTATGAAAAAGAATCTCCTTCGAGACCAAGGGTTTGTCTAAAGACTATTCTAGAGAATATAAAATAAAATCATATTTAGAAAAAAGATTCAGAAAAAAACCGAAACATTGGAAGTTCTTGCAGGCAGGCTGGTATTGAAAATAGGCCAAATCGGTCAGAGGAAAAGGTCCGCATTATGGGCTACATAAACTGACACCATCTTTGTTTTTAAAGATAAAAAAAAAAATTGATTTTTTGCTCGTTATTTGTAAAACACATCAGATACAACGATGAAAATTTCCACTCATATTCTACGGGTGGTCTTGCAGCACTTGTATAAAAATGGGAAAAGTGTCAAATCGTTTGCGTCATCTAGAAAGAATCTACTGAGACCATATAAAGTCTGCATATTATTGATGAGTGCCAAATGGTGGGGGGATGGATCGAAAAGATTCGCTTGCGGCCGAATCTAATTTTCTTTTTAGTTTTTTTTTTTAGTCGTTTGCCAAAGTGTACTTTAGAGTATCCGTACAATTTCTCACTATTTATACGCATATTTAATTAATAGACTTTAGGAAATAAATT
This sequence comes from Glossina austeni, assembly GCA_000688735.1. Lineage (NCBI taxonomy): Eukaryota > Metazoa > Arthropoda > Insecta > Diptera > Glossinidae > Glossina > Glossina austeni. The sequence goes on from KK502407.1 coordinate 564,363, forward strand.
CTTCAATGGTATGAAGAGCAGTCCATGCATCGCTCGTTGGTGGAAAAAACTTAGTGCTATATTAGATACGTGTTGACTCGAGAGAAGTTTCTGCTGGCAATAAACCGCGTGGGAACAGAATTCTGATTCGAATAAATGTTCTAATCAACTAACAGTAGGTACGCGTTGTTAATCATAAAAAATACTACAAGTTTTTCATTTTTTTTACTATCATTATTAAATTTTTAGTTTTCAACGATTTTAACGATTTGATCTGGAATCTCCGCTCGATCTTTTTTAAGTTTTTACATACGGTAACACCAATCTGCGGTCGTTATAATCGCATTAATAAACAAGCAATTAAGGGCTTTGCGACAAATCCCTTTTCGAGTTTTGTAGCCAATTAGGCATAGAAATGCAAAAAGCAAATAAAATCTCGTTTGTCCATGCAAGAGAAGAAGGGAAGTGAGTGAATGATGACCCTCAAGAATTAAACATATTTTCAATCAGATGCTAGGTATACAAATTATTGAGTTTTATCAAATTCTAAATTGATGTAGATATGTTTGTCTGTCCGTGTGTCCGCCTCTCTGTTAATTTCTGTGGTGGACGCGCTCCGGATCGCAAAGATGAAAGGCATGGTAAGAAATTTAACGAAACCATTGCAAGCGGATTGATATATAAAATGGGCCCACTTGGTAAAACTTGGTGGGGGTGGGGGTGGGACACACCCACAGTACAATGTAAATTGAGGACATCTCAGCCTTTCTCGTTTTGCTATCGATTACGCATAAAATACAAGAGACACGCAATAAACGTTTGGTACGTATATGCTACATAAAGAGTAAAAATCACTCATACGCCTAATATTACAGGCTGTGGAAATGTAGTTTTTTAGTTTTTTCTTTAAGTTTTGTTTTTAGGGAGAGGTGGTGGGTAGAATAAGTTCAGTCACAGTCGAATATATATTGTCTCATGTCTGGAAGTCAGCATTTCATGAGAAGAGAAGAGAGAGATTCCCCCTATAGATTAATGAAATACCGACTGAAAGATCCTACAAGATATGAACAAAGTCCATATTTGTGAAACAAAAAGACAGGCATGTTGTTTTTAATAATTTATTATTTTAGTTAGTCTTAGAGCTTTTCAAGGAGTATGCATTTATTTAAGATTGGCCGTAAGAAGGATGCGACTTTGTACTCTTACTAAGCTTTGTATTGAATGAAATCGAAATTCAAATTTAGGAATTGATTTATTATTTATAAAAGCAGTTTAATTCGTTAAAACAACATTTAAAGCTCAAGAGAAAAACAATATAAATAAAGCTTTTTATAAAAGAACTTTTTAAAGTTTAAACTTTCATATATAAAAGTTTTCAAGCTCCGTAAAAGCTGTAATTTTAAAACATGCAATGAACATACAAACAAATCACTTATCCGTATATGCAGATTTTATTTACAAATTCGTTCGATTTTGCTTCAATTTTTTCTTTATAGCTGCTGATGCTGCGGTCGGTGGATGTTCCAAGGCCATATATTGCTTCCACCTAGCCATGATGACATGATTTCGTATATATTATAGGGGTATGACGGCAAAAGCTTTTCCTTTCATTTACGGTTTCAGGCAAAGCTATGTACGATGATTTTTCTGCTCACACATCCTTAAGAGCTTTTGCTTTTTTTCTTAAGTTCGCTTAATTTCTCTCATGCATACACAAATTGAAGATGGATAAGCTATATAACTGGATTGGATTGGTTGTAGAATTTACTATATTGTGGAGGGCTCTAAACACGAACAATACAGTGGAACACTGATAATATGAATTTCAACGAAAGCATAAAGAAGAAGAAACAGAAGAAGAAGAAGAAGAAAAAGAAAAGAGAGAAAAAGCAGAGAACGTGATAGTTTCATGTGTAATTAGTAATATTTGGTGAAAAAGAAAGCGGAAAATGAAATGTGTGTGTCGAAGAGGTGAGAAAATCATGGAAACTACAACATGCAAAATTGAGGAATTGGCTAAAAAGGTCTCTTCAATTTGTAAAATTGTTAAACGCCGCAGATTTAAAATTCAGTTAATTCAAGTAAATAATAAAAAGAAGATAAAAAGACGTAAAATAAATCGGAATGAAACAAGCGAAAAACACTATAGAGAATCATTGAATGCCTTACACCACCTCGCTTAATATAGTTATTCACATGACGTCTTTTCAACATAAGAGATTATATGGCAAGTGATCGAAGAGGTGGTCCGATCGGAACAATTTTCATTAGCGCGCATCCTTGGGCAAAGCATGTGTACGTCCCAGTGTACGAGTGCGAGTTGTAGGTTGAGCACAAGAAAACAATTCTTTTGTTGGTGTTGCATACATCCGCACCCAACTAATATGCCTTCGTACAATAAATTGCGTAGAGTACAAAAATAGTTAAAAACCGAAAACCGTCCTTCGCACTTAACAAGACAACGCTATTTCTTAGCAAAATATATGTCAGGTGGAAACGTTTTGCTATCAATGTCACTGCTTCTGTCTTAGAATACTTTAAGAACTTTAAGGTCAGGATTGGTCAGTCTTAACACGATATCTATGGCAAAACACTGAGTTTAAAATAGAAATCTCTTTAAAATGAACGTTAGAACGTTTTAACCGTACCAGGCCTAAGAACATTTTATCAAATACAACTTTTCATCTATTCTCGTCACAAAAGATCAAAAACTATGGATTGTTGTCATATGAGAACCTAGCTTTTATGAAAAATATTAAAGCACTAAAAGATGGAACTTGTCGCCAAGTAGACGCTTGTCTCTCTTGTGTGAATAAGAAATCGGATTAAAAAATTGATCTCATCGGATATATCTCCGTGAAGGAAACAACGTCAACGAATATTAAGAATCATTATACTGCGCAGGGAGTGGCCATAAAATTGCTTTGATCTTATATCTCATCTTTTCAGTAGCTTTCACCTGCGGGCTAAAACATGTGCACTTTAATTTGATCTGTGATCTGTGGATTAGACACTAGAATATATGCGCAGATATCAAGAAGCCAGATGACTTAAAATGCTTAAATCGATTCAAAAAGCGATACTAAAGCGAATCGTTTAGTAAAAGAGAAGTCTATCTTAAGTCTTATGAGTGTTGATACGCATGAATTTATTAAACTGTTACTTTAAGAGAAAGAGGGTGTAACTGCGCAGTAAGTTGGGCAACGTTTGGCGCGATAGTTACATGGAACATCGCTATTCGGCGTATTCAAGTGCTCGAGAGTTTATTTATTTTGAGCAGAAATTGATTCGGTCTGCTTTTTGTAGTTAAAAATGCATTTATTTCAAAACAAAATAAATGAATAGATCAAAGGATTCCCCCTTCGATGACCAGCTTTTGCCACCGCTCAGGTAATTAGCGAACTCCATCTCGTAAAAATACATTAAAAGTGAGCCAGTATTCTAAACCTCGCATACGATATTTTATAGTTCAGTTTCGGCACATCTGCCATTCGATATTCAAGGTAAGATATTCTCTTGTTGATCTGCAATCTATGGAGCTATTTACTCCAGCTGCTCGGTATCCGGTATTCGAGGCATCAGAATCGTCAACCGGTCCATACTTAACTATCTTACATTCAACACTGTACAGAGTTAGCACTTTCGTTGTAATAGATAGGCGGACGTGTGAAAGGATCAAAGAGAAAAGACGCTTCCTAGCCGATCTACTGATATGGTGACTATTCCTACGGGTGAACCGGAAGAGTACAATAACTCTTCCTCCTCTAGAGGCATCAGAATTCCAATCATTACCGATTATGACGAGGTATGTGATAAATTCCATGCACAATTCGTCCGATATATAGCTCTCGTCAGCTCTCGTTCAAAACTTGGGATTTTAAATTATTTACTGTGGAATGACTTTTTGTTCCCCTATTTACGACGCTTCATATTGAAAGTTAGCTGGAAGCTTGGAACTTTGGAAGCTTGGTTAGAGGCTATACAATATAAATACAAAAACAAGCTTGTTATTGTTATCACTACTTTAAGCTGTGTAATGATATTTAAGACGACCGGTTGAACACTTTCACTAGCAAGCACAAGCACAAAGGGGAGAAAAAATGTTTAATCAAAATAATTAAATTGATTTGCGTGTACTGAAAACGGTACACTTGGTGTGGATATGTCTTTCACACATAAGCAGTTCGGCGCAGTCAACGCATTAAGGTGGACATCACCTTAGAAAACACTATTTTGAAGGTTAGAAAATTTCTTTTAATTCTCTGTTCTTTTAGTAGTTGCAAGAGTTTGAAAATATTGTTGCAGAACTGCAAGAAACGAAATCATGAAATATATAATGAAATGAAATCGTGAAAAATATAATAAATAAAATATTTTCATGTCTTGTCAGAAATCTTACACTACTTCTCTCTATAAATAATCACACAAAGTGTAAGAAACGTGCGTTGTTGCTTGCGGAGTGTGCGAACAATTTTTAACGCGAAATGTAATTTAATTTTTTTGTTCTCATCATACGACATTTGCAAAGGAGAAATGCTGAGATGAAATCGACAAACTTACTACCTCCGATTCGTTGACATGACAAGTGACAATTCGTGGAATCAATCTTCAATGAAATGATTTGTCACATGCGTCACGACATTTTTGTAAGAACTAAGTTATCTTTCAACGACTTTTGTGTGATTCGAACATAAAGTCTATCGCTGAAGCGATACTTATGTGTAAGTAACATGCGTGCATATATTTTCGTGCTTTAGATTTCCTGCTAGCGATAATTTAAAACGAGTCGAATCAATTCCAATAATCAATCAATCACATCACAAGACGTCATTAATAACTTTTTGACGACAGAGTATCATATGCAGAAAAATGTTTCCAAAGAACAAAAAAAAAAAAAAAAAAAAATTATTAAAATCTCAGCAACGGAAGTATTGTTTAACAATCTTTTCAAGCTTACGCAGACATGCAGAGCTCCTTAAAATTTTTTCATATTCGCCTACGTTACGATATAGCCTTGCGAGCGGCTTGCATGACCTGAGAAGTTAAGAAAATTCGCAAAAATTTCTAGTTCTTGTTCTTGTTGAGCAAAGTTAAAGTGGACAAATTAAGTGGATGAGTGCAAAACATTAGCAATCAGTACACCATACTTTTCAACGCTAGCTCTGGTGGAATTGAACTTTCTTCAAGAAACCAAAAAAAAATAAAAAAAAATTGCTTCCACCAGAAGCAAACAAACAATTTGTAAAGTACTTCATAGAAAAGTACTTAAAGTTTACTGAATACAAATTTTCATCAGCATGTATGCCGAACGATAACTGCAGTGATGCGGATGTTTACAGGCAACGTAAAGTACAGCAGGGAAATAAGTAAAATATTTATGAAAAGTGTTAAGCAGTTGCGTTAATGAATTAATTTTCTTCTTAAACTAAAGTTTCATTCCCTTTCATATTCAATTTGAAATTTGTTTCGACATTCAAAAGAATGCCTTGCTCTGTGTGCCGAATAAGTGATACGTTAATAAGCAATTATCCATAAACAAATTAATTAATAAATCAAATTGAAGCGTTGCTAGTACATGTACGTGTATTCAATCTACGTCTTCTAGTTCTTCAATTAGTCGAGAACTTGGAAAAATTCTCGATTTATTATCATATAGAGGGGCGAGAGGAGTTCCTCGAATACTAAAGCAAGCTTGGGTTGGAAAAATTTCCATGTTAACTGACAAACGGGGAACAGTGTAAGTAGCTCAAGAACAGAGAGATTTGAGGTTCAGTCTGAAAACAACGAATCGCAAGAGATATTGTAAGTAGTTCATGACGTAGATCTCTCTTAAATATTAAAATCGAGCTCTTCAATGCACAAACCGATTAATTTCATCTTTAAAAAAATCTCTAATTTAAGTATCAAAGCACTTAGTGCAGTCATAAGTTTTTTTTTTTATTTATAATCTGCTGCCCTCAATAAGAAAATTCAACGCCATTAACGCCATTAAACGATCAAATATTTTTGACAATTGAATGATAAATAATTTATCTCAGAGACCGGTTGGCCTAACTTCAGATTCTAGTGTAAATCGTTGCAATAAAACTGCAACTGCAACAAATGCACTGCCAAGCACTCAAAGATAATAATTAATTATTTAGTTTTCAAAGTTTATCAGAACGAAAGTAAAATAAATTAGTCAGCCGCAGTTAATTGCCACCTGACCAAGTACTTGTGAAGTCTTATTGGATTGGAAAGAAATAAATTTTATACCCTTATAATGAAGAAGAATGAGACGAGCAACAGTGTGGATGTGGAAGAGAGTTAATCATCCGCTTTGTTATTCAGTAGGAATGTCTGGCTCAAGAACACGTTCATGCCTTTCTTCGAATTCTTCTGACTGCAGCTAAGAGAAGAGAGCCAGCTTAGTCAACTTGAGCGTCATTTATTTAATCTAAAAAAAAATCCAAATCCTTTTCAGCAAAACCTTTAGACTGAAATTCAGCCATTCGTTCATTAAAAGGAAAATTCAGAATTTAATATAATTAACATAAGGCAGTGGTTTCCAACCTGTGGGGCGCGACCCCCTAGGGAGGCATGTAGCTGCTTCCAAAATATCACTTTTTAAATACAAACCAAAAAAGTCAAATAGGTGTCAAAAAAATGAATCGGCAGCAGGCATCGTAAGCAGGAAATAATAATCGACTTATCTAGTGATAGCACATTAAAGCAGATGTTTCGAGATGAAAATACGTTTTGTTACGTTTTGGCTACGAGTAAAAAACGATTTTCTTACTTTGATAACTAAAAGCTTTCGAAATTTTATTGCCATTTGTAACATCTTACCTAACTGGGAAAATGGGTTTTCTACAGTAGCTGTCTTAAAAACAAACTTCTCGATCTCGATTAATGATTGAAAAGGAACTGAGAACCGCGACTCCTTCAATGATACCAGATAGATAAATTAACGGGACGCAACAATTTCTTTTTTAAAGGGGGGCGCATCAATTTTTTTTTTTTTTAAAAAGGGGGGCGCCGGTGCATGAGGGTTGGAAACCACTGACATAAGGTAATCTATATAACAAATCGATCACAAAATTTGAAAAATTTATTTATCCTAAAGGTAGAACAGGGACAAGGGTCGAAAGAAGAGACATGATGCACGTGTTAACACTCAATTCTCCCGTTAAACGTGATTGCCCTAAAAACTTGACCACAGCAGACGAAGAAGACAAAATTCGTAGTGCTGATGAAATAATCACACATAGCACGTTATCACAGTAGTAACTAAGCTAACTTTCGTTTTTATCGGAAGTCCGTAAGGAATATATATATAAAATAATTAAGCTTCTCTGCAATCAGAAATGTAATAATTTTTTTTTAATTTAATACTTTAGTTAAGTTTATTACCTTTCACTCCGCCCGTCACACAGAAAATTGCAACATAACTGACGATTATTTTTCGGCCGTTCTTTCTTAAATGAAACCTGTACAGTACTTATGTGAATTTACATCGTGAAGGGAATTTTAAAGAAGACAGAACACTATTGTTTTTGATCGCATGTCTCAACTTTGCGGTTTATATGTCGTTACTCGATTTGTGCAACATGTGCATGAACGGCTCTCGATTACAATTTATTTAAACCCAAGAGAGAAATTCTATGATTGAGAGCAGCGCGACCATAAGCAGCTGAGACTATCGGCCCTTTTTTTTAAAGGTAGACTACACACACACACACAGTTAGTCTGGATCTACGTTAGGTTCTCAAGAGAACAAGAAAAACCCTATATGCTGATCATTTAATCGTTGTCAAGATTTTACAGTTGACATGTCTGTTGTGAAACTGCTTATAAGTAGACCAATGCGTTTCCGCATTGTTGATCCAGGTCTCCAACGATGAATTTTTACACTCGAGTAACTTAAATTGAAATTGAAATTTAGTGTGCACTGAAAACGGTACACGGGGCAGGGAACTTGTGTAAAAGAATAACTCAAAAATCGAAGTATATATATAATCGTATATATTGAAGCTTAACAGATTTGAGATGCAGTTTTGCATATATCCGATTAAGATTTGGTCGAATTTCACGTTTGGCGAACTTTGACGAGCAAGCGATTCATTATATGAGCCTCGGGCATACTATTCATTGTATTATATTTATTATAATGACAATGGCCCCACAAGCTTTTTGGAATATCCTGAACGCCATTAAGAGCATCGATATAGAGAGCTATTAGTATAATTAATTAATATAATTAAATGGAAGTTAAATGACAGAAGCAGAGGAACCTTTCAAATCGTTTTCCATTATATTAATTTATTGCTAAGCCAATCATATATATACCTGAGCTACAAGGCACTGCCTAGCCTTTCGAACTAATTTTACATTGTCTGATAATCAATGCCTCATCATTTTCAAACATTAATAAACACACACCATCACGATTTCTGTTAACAATTATTAGAAGGGCTTTGTGAAAAAGAAAACTATGTCGACCGGTCCAATTCTTAGCAGAATTTGTCCGTGGGGCTCACAGGTTCGTGTACATATTTCATCGAAATATCACGATAGTTAGGGTTCGTATCCCATAAGTGGAGAAATAAATGTGCTCTTATCGGGCGAGCAGAGACCATCCAAACTTAGTGTGCCCTCTAGCAGAATAGTGTATGGAAATAATTCACGAGCAATTTCTTTTTCAAATTTTTTTCGTTTAATATGAAAATGATGTTACAATGTCAACGTTGCACACACACACACACACACACACACACACACACACAGAAAAGGAAAAGTTTACTTTCCCAATAAATAAACTTAGCTGTAAACGAAACTAGGTTTGTGGCTTTTTGACGCCTTTTAAGAAAAGTTCTTCTCATGTTGTTAACAGCCCTGTTGGAGACCACGTGACCTAACCAAAGCCAAGAGTTTTAAAATTTTCTTTTATTTTGTTTTTCAGTTTTCTGACACACAAACAATTTGTTGTGTATATATGTGTATATATAAAAGGCAGAGAACTTTTATATCAGCTGAGCAAATATTAGTTTAGTTTTTTGTAATTATTCAAGGGAAGAGCAATGTTTTTCATGAATATTGATTCGTACGGATGTCCAAATCTGAGCATTTTCAAATACGAAATATAGTAAAACAACATTAGATAAAAATATGTAGAAGTACTTGTCAAACTCTAATGATTAACTTGTAGGGTTCTTTCGATATTCCGCTAAACTTTTATGGCAAAAAAAAGGTAAGAAAGTTATAGCCGGCATTGCCGAATCTCGCATACCCACCGCTATGCTTTTCGCATTCTACTCTCCAAGCTCTTTTATTTGATACCCATATCGCTGGTATTATTAAGAAAAAATTAATCCACCAGGTCGCGCTGTCTACCATAGACATTTTAGAATTGACCCGTTTTTAGACAAATAATGAGGTTTCAAAAACCTCAGAAAATCTCAAAAAGATGAAAAAAAGAAATTTAATCGTTTGTAACTTTGCGTGGGCACGGCCGATTGTCCACATTTTTTGAACGAAAAGCGTAGAGTCTTTCGTAAAGTAAAAACTTTTATGATTTTTGAGTAACGAGCAAGAACCCATAAATTTTTGTTAAGACAAAAGAGTTGCCTTTAGTTTATGCTCCGCTGCGGGCTTCTATGCTGACCAATTTGGCCCGTTTGCAAGATCTGCATACCTGTGTGCAAAGACTTGCACTGTTTTCACCAAATTTGGAGTCGATATCTTCGTTTTTGCGACCAGGGGACGACCACCACACATATACACAGACAGACAGACAGACACGGCTTAACGCATTCAGAATTTCGCGCTGATCAAGAATATATATACTTTACAGCTTCTCGGAAGCTTCCTTTTGGGATCCTGTTGCATACATTATGCAAAAAAAAAAAACAACAAAATGAGTATACGCCCAGTCTTTAGAGGTGGGTATAACGAGCAAGAACAAAATAGTCGTGCAAGATCGACAAGCAAATACCCTCCATACCACTTCTTCTAGCGAGCCTTTTGTTAAGAAATTAAAAAATAGATTTTCTCTTTATATAAAGGTTTGCTTTCCATAACAACCCCGACATATGTTGGAGACTGAACACTAGGCCGATGTGATTCGTGTGTGTGTGACGTCCCTGGATCAATTTTCATCACAAAATATTCAAAATTAAACTTTTTTCTGGAGCAGTGATGTCCACGAAATAGACCCATGTGTGGGACGCGTCACCTTATAGTAAATCCCGTATTATGGATTAGTAGACGGCGTAGTGAAGTAAATTTCCATAAAACCGGCCTAATAAGCTGTTGTAGCTGTTTCCGATAGTACTCACGCAAGTTTAAGATAGAGCAAGAGTGCCTATGCATTTTTCGCCGATCGTACGTTCTCTCTGTGTATCCGAAATATCAGAACGAAAAGTAGAGGCTGCAAACATTCAGAGAGCATTGTATGCTCTCTTGGTATTGGTAGGAAAAATGTTGCACTACTTAGGCAAATGAAAAGTGACAAGAGTGACAAGCGTTTGCCGTTCATATATGAAAGATGCAAAGAGAGATGTGGCATTAAGATAGACGCCAAAGTGGAGTTTAAACCACAATTCTTCTCTCTGAAAGTATACCTAAACCACCAGGTGCCACCAGGTGCCACCAGGCTCGAAATAAGAGCACAGGTGGCCTCTAGTGCGTTAATATCTTGCAATCTTTTTGTTTTGATGCCTTCCCACTTAACATAAAACAGACACACACACACACACACAGCATACAAATTTTCACCAATTTTTCTAAAACAAATTTAACTCAGCGCATTTTCCAATTGATAACCTGGCAACCATTAACGCTGTACAGAGAGCATCCGTTCGGGGTATTGAAGCGTCAAACTATAGACTAACTTTACAAAATATTATCAAAGCATTTGTGGATGCTCGCGTGTATGGCATATACGTTCGCTTCAGTGCACGTCCTCCTTCCATAGGTTCTCGCTACTGTTTGTTATAACAGGTTTCAGGGCAAAAATTTCAGTTGCACTTATTCCTCTATCACCCACTCGTCATCTTGTTTTGTTAATTAATGTTGTGCATGCTTTCACTAACAAAACATAGTTTCATTGAAAATTCATTTCATTTCATTTTTTTTCTTTCTATTATTTGTGTTGGTTTGTTTTGTATTCACTTTTGCCAACATTTGTGATCATTTTTGCGGTTGAGTTTTTGGCATTTTGACGCGATTTATTTTCACAGAATTCATTTTTACAAAAGCTTTTCGGTTCGAGTCGAATCTTTTCTTACGATTATTGTATGTGTACCACAAAATAAAAAGAAGTTCAAGCAAATAAAAGCAAACCAATTTATTACGAAGAAAGTATCAACTGTTTTTTTTTTCTTTCAAATGCTCCCCAGAAGGAAATACCGACAAGTTGCTCACTCACTCATTTATCGATTATCATCAGAGAATTGCGGTGGAAAAGTTTTCCTTACTTAAAAGCCTTACTCTTGTTACAATATTCAAGTGAAGTTAAATTTGCTTCTTCTTGAAATGATAGCGCCATGTCTACCGATTAACGGCGTCTACCTCAAGGCAGCAGTATTAAGAGTTCATGTGTACTTTTCGTAATGAATATCTGATATCGAATAGCGAATGCAATGGTGAGCAATTTTTATGTTTTTATATTTCGGTGAAATTCGCAAATTGCAAAACTTTTTACATAACTTTCGATTAATAGTATTTCAGTATTGATGGAATGTTATGCGTCTAATGACGACATGCTATTATTATGCTTGATGGCTTAAGGGGAATCGCACTCGTTAAAAATGTAAATCTGCTTACAACTTATAACGACGGTTATATAACACTTTTGTTAACATCGCTCGGCTCTCTAAATGCTGGCAGCTTGTTTGACTTTGGATGCCCTAATTAATAGTCGAGCAGCTGGTTAATTTTCCTCATTTTTTTTTTTTTTTGAAAACACTGTACGGACTATAAATAAGTTTCCGTCGTTTTTAACAAAAAAAAATGTCTCAAGACATCTTCAAGTCAAGGGTCTCTACCGCTCCGTGATTACTTCAAATTTAAAAAAAAATTACATTTAATCTACATTCGTAAATGTAGGCGTGACGCAAGATTTTTTTTTTTTTGAACAATTGATTGTTGTGTAACTGGCGTTAAACATTCGAAAAAAAGAGACTCTTTTGCTGCTAAAAACAAGTAAGAAAACCATTGTCGGCAGCGACCGAATCTTTTTTTATACCTATCACCGAGATTGTGGGGATGTGACGTCTCTGATATTTAGTTTAGAATTAAGACACTTCGCTTGTCGCATTCTACTCATTAAGTCTATTTATTTAATACGCAATCAATTATGTAATAGTAAGAAAGAACGAAGCCTTCACGGTGCAGAGTCCGCCATATTTACTTTAACACCAACCGAGAATATACCGTTATGTGAGGAATGTACAGAATAGTTTTTAACATTCCATCTCGAGAAACACGAAACGTAAAAAAAAAAATTAAAATTTGATAACTTACAGCTTTGGGGGCTTAGGGCTGACCGATTCCATCCATTTGAATCCGATAAATAGTACGCTCATCCATAAAGTAAATATTGAAAATATCGGCCTTATATCTTCTTTATGAGTAATAGGAAAAAAGCCATAAAATGTGTCCAGTGTACGCTATAGTGTGTTTGTGTACTTCGACCAATTTACCCCATTTACCCCAATACCAAGAAAGCGCTTCCAATGTTTTTGCCAAGCTTGAGCTCGATAGCTTCATTTTTGCAACAAGGAGAATATTTACCGAATACATTACATAGACAGAAGGAAAGACGCATTGACAGACAGAAGGACATGCTTAGAATTTGATACTAATCAAGAATATATGTGCTTTTTGGAGTCTTTGGAGTTTTCTCATCCTTCCAGATCGATATAAAAAAATGTTTCAATTAACATATCGAATAAAGGCATTTATTAGTGTATTAGAGTAGCAAGCAATAGCCAAATAAGGCATTGGACCGTATGTTCGCAGCAAACTACAGGCAGTCAATTTTGAGCGCTGGCGGACAAGGCTGTAATTTGCTTTTCCAAAAATTTTCCAATGAGCGATATTTGCGACTGAACGTCACGACAGTACACGACAGTACATCATAGCAAATATAAAACGAAACAAATTTATAAAAGCATCATATGTTTCTCTACTTGATTACATAAATTTTTAAATGCAAATGACATGAGGAGCATAATACGTTGTTGTGTGCATTGCTCTTACGCTTTATCGTTAACTAAGTTAGTTATGCTGAAATATTTATTAGCTTAATTAATTTATTGCCATGCCGTTATTTTGTTTGACTTCGCTGCCTTTTTTTTCGATGCCAGCTAACTTGAAACTGATTCTCTATGAAATGGATTAATTAATAATTATTAACATGTGAAGTTAGCCGTTCGTTCGTTCGTTCGTTCGTTCGGTTGCCTTTGATAGACGTGGACCATCATTGCACGAGTGTATGGCTTTGCTAACGTTTATTTTGTAGTTCCGCGGTGCGGAATAACACGCACAACATGTTTATAAAAATTAAAAAAAAAAAAAAAATTGCAACAAATAACAAAATTATATTCGCCCGTGACCGAATCTTCTACACGCATCAGCCTTATAATAAAATGTGTCTTACAAAGCTTTCATGTCTATATGTATTGTTCATGTATGTATGTTGTTTACGTCGAACTGTTGGTGGTGGCTGCCGATTTTGAAGGCAAGAGTCTTAATATTTGCCACCACAAGCGAATAAACTAACGGGACAACTAACGGGACGGATGCATAAACATGTCTAGATGGATTCAAAATTTGATTCGCATCACGAATGTATAAACTTTGCAGGGTCCCTGAAATTCCTTTCAGAATGTCACTAACATTTTATTTATTGTAGTTTACAAAATCTAATTTTTCTTGCTTTTGAAAAACGAGGTATTCTCATTTTGCGTTGCATTGTGTGTGCGTGTCGCTCGAATAATTCCACGTACTTTCAATACTACTCTACGGGCAGGAATTTTCATTGTTTCTGCCAAGCTCGGAGCCGATAGCCGCAAACATTACCCAGACAGACAGACAAGTGGACGGATGGACATGTTTAAATTAGTTCAGGATTTGATCTTGATCAAGAAAGCATACACACACTTTAAGAGGTCTCCGAAGTTTCCTTCTGAGTATTGCAAACACTTTGACGAAATGAATACACTTCCGTGCCTCGGTGGTGAGTGTAAAACCATCAAAGAACTCAAACTTCATAGATGGCGGTTAGTGTCCCTACGAAATTATGTTTTTGTGATAGTTGCTAGCTTTCCTTTAGGACATACAAGGAATCTGTAGTGAGAGTTTTCTTTCAAAATTTTGTGCTGTTATAAAACAGAGCTGAAGCCCCTGAACTGAAAGCTGAAGTCAGGGGTTATACATTAAGCGATTCTCGAATCTGATCAGACCATCGTTTATAACCGGTATTGTCAACTATTAAGCAGCTTGCAGCGATCTACCTAAAAACCGCCAAGAATTTATTATTAGGGAGAAAAGGAAGAGTCTTCCGCCGACGTGGCAACGACGGACCACGTCGCACATATGTGATGATCCGACAAAATGGGGTCGTCAGACAGCCTGGACCTTCGACCACCATTTATTTCGCTCTCTGCTAAACTTCTTTCGTAGTGTAAAGCGGGTGTCAAAAGAGACTAACGTGAAAATCACTTGGCCAAGTTTCACGCCTACAAATCATGCAAATTCTATACTGACAAAATTAGGAAATTTCCTGAAAAATAACAAAACGTTGGAAACAACAATGACGCACCATTAGGTCTTTGCAAAATATTCGCTTTGAATAGAGGAGGAATTTAAGAAAAAAAAAAACAAGAAAAAAATTATTAAAATCTCTTAATACTTTTTCGTCGAACAAAATTCTTAAAAAAAGGAAGCAAATGTAAGTGCAGAGAATGGACTGAGGAAAGGGAACTTCGCTTCTAAGGAAAGGCACTTACACTCGCCTATAATAAATAAATCTTATCTCTGACTGTAAAAAAAAAGACTTTGAGGAGGATTTTGTGGAATGCGTGGGATGATAAAGATTGCAAAACGTCTGTCCTCATGTGACACTGCGTCACAATTTCCAATTTTAAAGATGCGCAAAATAAATGAATATAAACTTTAATGCGATCTGCACACATATCTCCACCCGTATTACCCGCATTAGGATGGGTTGGCGTCTACCATAACTAACTAACGTACACGAAATTGTTTCTCGGTCTTTTGCTTACTTGGCTTGGCTTACTTGCTCTCATTTAAGATTACTTTGAAGTGACCTTGAGAGCAAGAAGAAAAGCTGAAAGAAAAGTTCCTCTTATAAAACTTGATACGAATGTTCGAAGAGCTGCTGCCCATTAAAAGTTTCATGGAATGATTGATAAATAATTTCATTAAAACAGTAGCAAAGTCATCAATAAATTCAATTCTTCCGAGCAAGATTTATGATATCGTTTTACGACTTGCACTTTATGCATGCCTTAAACATCACCTATCACCTAACAAAGGGTTCAACGAATTGCACTGGATAAGCTAGCATAAGTAAAAGTGACATTTTTCCTTAAAGTTTATGTTTTTTGTATGCATTGTATGCATAAAATAACATTAATAAAAATGAAGAAAGAAAAACTTTATACTTTGTTACAGCATTTTTAATGGTTTGCCTTTTATGGTAGAAATTATTTGAAGAAAATGTTGTTAAAAGAAGACATTGTATCCATTTAGAATGTCTCTCTCAAAAGTTTTCTCCTTTTGTCCTTTTTTCCTTCTTGAAATCGTGATGAAGAAACGTCTCTACAAAGTAACAATAGAGCTTAAGTTAAGTGAGGTCAATGATGAAACGATATCTGGAGAACATAAGAGTTTCTAAAACGTAACCGCATTATCATCAGGGAACAAAGCTCGATAGTGTTCCATGATCTATGTTCCATGATGGAACGACTTGTTGTACATTTATAACTGCGTGGATTTCCTTTTGTTGCCTCTCAATTTCAAAGCTGACCCCGAACTTTGCTTAGATAGAGCTCTGAAGTGTAGAGTTTTTCAGAAATAAAAATTGTTTCTCATTTGTCTGGTGGCCTTAACTCATAGCAGCCATGCATACAATGTACGAAAGCCAAACCCTATATCGGCGTCAGTTACCCGTATTGCAGTGGCCTGGACCACCACCACATTTTGAAGTTGGAAACATGATGGCTTCCGAAAGCTTTACTCCAGTTATTGTCTTGGGTTTGCAGTACGTTTTCGCCCAACTCCCACAAATTATGTTGACAGCATATCACCATTCGGCGTAGGATGAAACTTTTAATAGGCAAAACCCTGAAAATTAGTTTTCATTAGGTTTTATTCACTAGCGCTACTGGAAACCTTTTCATAGCAAGGGTGACCATATTGTAATTGTGTGGATGCAAGCAACATGCGAAACGATTTGCGATGTATCGATGTTTACCATGTCGCTTAAATCATTTGTTCATCGATGTGTCCGCCACCATGTGCATCCATATGCTTGCTGCCCTTCGGCCCATACGTCCGTCCATCTGTCTGACAATGCGCCTCTCCAAACGTTCGTCTATTCGTATGTAGTTGTCGCCACCTGTTTCTTCACCTATCCGTCCGTCTGTCTGTCTGTCTGATGTCTCTTTATTATTCACGTGTTGTACTCCCCTTATACAATCTTTGTATACCCCTCGCCAAAGCAAGCTTCAGAGACTCTACAAAGTATATGCATTCTTGATCAGCATCACATTCTGAATCGATTTAGATATGTCCGTGTGTCCGTTTGGCTGTCTGCCCGTGATTTGAATACCTGTTGTAAATATTCTCCTGGCCTAAAAAACGAAGCTATCGACTTCAAATTTGGCAGAAACATTGGAAGTTCACGCCTACAGTACTACGTAAATTGAGAACAACTCTGTTATCACTGCCTACTCAGTGTCATAGTGTATCGAGTTTTAATTCCTTTTTCGACACCTTTATAATGCTCAGGAACAAGCTTCAAAAACCCCATAAAGCATGTCTAACTGTGTAGGATCTGTGGTCAATATTCTCCCGTTAGCACAAATGAAGATGTCGCCTACAAATTTGCAAAAGATTTTTGGAAGTGACCTAAACTTTTCAAGGACACGCCTAGACCTTTGCTATCCGGTCTTTTTTTTTTTGGGTTGTTACTCATTAGGTGCAACACAAACACCATAAAAATTTGCACTTTTAGTCTGAAAATGGAAAAAATCAGCCGCACCCATCCATTGTTAGAGAATATGAAAATTGAGTTCTTTAGTCTCTTTCAGGATCACAGTGATGGGTATAAGAGATTCGGTCACGACCGAATATAATTTTCTCATGTGTTTCATTTTAATTATGTTCGTAAGAAAAGGTAATCTTCGTATATAGAACAGAAAGATTTAAACTGCGACGCTTTAAAGCAATTGGAAATCTGGAAATCTGGTACCAACGATACGATGCTTTCTAATGCTCATTTTTGAGGTTAAAAAAAAAAAACAAATTTTATGTATGTGAATAAATCTAATGTACTGAAGCATACACGAAATGGAAAAATTCCTCTTAATATATTTTCGTATTTCAAAAACATTTTTGAACTATATTTCCCCTGTTCTCCTCTTTGCACCGTTGAACGATTTACAATACAATAATCGTGTGTTTATCTATTGTTTTGTTGATTCAAGGTATTGCATATTTTCTGTTAATTTTTTTTCGGTTTCTGATGAAAAACCTTTTGTTGGAATTTTTCATATTTTTTTTGAAAGCAGAAAAATTTATTCAGTAAACAGAAAATATAAATGCTTTTGTAATCGTTCGGTATGTTTTTATTATATTTACTCTCATACTGATATGCGGTGAGATTGCGGTCCATTATATTAGTCATGGCGTTCGCAATGTACGTGCAATTAATCAATCGTATATTATCCGTATATGCATTCTTGATTAGCGAAAGATTATGAAGAATGTATGTGTGTGTGTATGAATACACACACCATCGGCATCGGCATTTCGTCACCATCCGGCATCCGGCAACACGAACCTTATTTTGGGAGATGTGATCAGGAGACGTTTGCTTGCGCACTTCTGTACTAAGAATTCAGTTATTATGGAGGTTCAAGATTTAACCACAAGATCTGTGTGTTATCGAGGGGGCCGAAGAAGTAGTAGTTTGGCTTGGTGCCTTGGTACCTCACTACGTTGATATGTGTTCCTTTTATCGTAAAATGTTTGGGGCAATAAATTCAATGGCAATCCAGGAAGTACGGATAACGGGTAATGTCTACTAATGATGGGCGTAATGCCGATAATCCGAACAGATCCGAACAGAACTAAGGCTACTGGATCCATGAAGGTCAGGTTGGCCATTCACCCACAAATCACATTTTCTTGGGGAGAATGTCTGCTGGGATGCGTGAGCAGAGGTGATAGTGTTACGAATACTTCAACTGACTCAGCGTGTGAGGCCCGACTGATGAGGAGTGCAATCCTTCGGGAAGTACTTGAAGTGACCATAACACTCAAACATTCTTATCCAGTACATTGGTGCTGAAGGCACTCGCCTGCAGTAATTACCCTACAAATCTTCAGGTTTCGTTTGATAAGCCATTAAGTCAGACGCAAGTGCTAAACTGCAAAGATTACGACACGTCCCGCCACTTTGCCTGTGATCTTGCACTGATCATTTGAGGGGGAAATCTAAAATAACAGCACATACAGTATTACATTGGCTGTAAATGCTAAAAGCCTTTGGAAGCTTAAAGCCACAATCGCTTTTGTTTTAAGCAAAAAAAAACACTTTAATGTTCTCTCCTATATATATGAGGTCCATGTACGTTTCTCTGGTGAGACTCGCTAAGACTCGCTAAGACTCGCTTTAAATCAATTAACATTTTTGCTGTTTATAGTCCATAACGTTGATTAATTTGAAATGCCTCCTATGCCTCTCATATAAGAGAACCTTAGCGGGCAGTCTGATCTATTCATAACGCTCCTTTCTCTCATATTAAAAAAAAAGAAGAAAAACAAAGATGAAAAATGAAAAACATGGTGAAAGTTTATAGCAAAATTTATGTTTGCTTTGTAAAAATTGTGGAAAATTCATTGTTAATCGATACGTATATAAAAATGAATGCATGCAGCACTAGCATAGATGTACAGGATTGCAAAATGCCGAAACCATTCATTCAAGCGACATGCAACACAAATATTATCAATAATAATTTTGAGCAAAACCTGAACACATAACATACACTTCGGCTTAAGGAATGCTGACTAGATTTTTGCTTTCGTCTTCTTTGCTAATCAGGTCTAATCTCTCTTAGTTTCCCGAAGGTCCGAAATGTTCCAATTTACCGACATTTTTTTTTTTTTTTCTTATAAATTACTCTTTAGCTCTCATCCTGAGCACGCTATCAAACACTTTGTAAACAATTGGCTGAAAATTTATATAACATCTCTTCCAAAGAGGAGGCTCTTGAACATAGTAGACAAAGTATTTAAGCGCTTGGAATGTCAAAATTTTATTTTCAACTGATTTTTGAAAATTTTCGTTTCGTGAGAATGCGGTCGTTTATTTAATTATGTTAATTGTATTGTAATTATTTTGGGTAAAATATTTTCTATTAACCGAAAGAAGGGTGGAGCCTAAGTCTGGAATATAAACAACAACAATAATAATAATAATAATAATAATATAATACAAACAGATTTTGGGGGAAAATAATCCGTGTGTGATATGGAAAATCGGATAAAACATGTTAAACACATATGTGTGAGTAAATAAATTAATAAATATATAAATGAACTAAGCATGTTAGATAAAGGCAAACGTAATAAACTCCAACATTGATGATTTTTTTCCTTAACAAGAGATTTCTTCATACAGTTGTTGATAGGAAAATTTTCATTGAAATTTGTCAAAGCATTTGGAAAAAAGCCGACCCGGAATTCATGGCTCTTCAATTCTTCAAAAAATTGATGATGAAAAAGCAAAGCAATTGCATTTGTTGTGCAAATGCCTGCACACATACATACGCCCTTATTGCATACCATAACCGATATTCATTTAAGAAGACAAATACGTAAAAGTGCTGCTGCTTTGCAAACGTTTGAAAGAATGCCATCATCACCATATCAGGAAACTATTAACAGACTCTTTGCCCACCACTCAAATAATGCGAATGAAACGGGAAGCATACAAATGGCCGCTAATTAGTAGCGTTACTAGTGTGGTTGATAATGAATGCAAAACAAAAAGTCCTCAGAAATGTTGGGACAAAATATTGGAACAGCTAATCAGTAAGCAATAGGTGCTTGCATGTATTTTGGCCACAGATATCGCTGAGTGAAAATGATTCAAAGCGAATGTACACAACGGTTAGATTCGATTCGATTCGATTCGATTTCGAACTTCTTCTATACAAAATGATAGTTTTCCGTTTAGCATTAACGGGTTATTCACTGTATTCAGGCGCTAATCATCGAGCGCTCAAACTTGCGTTTTGCACACTCGTTACTTTAATTTGTTGTTGTATGCTTCCCCGGGCAACAAATGGTTGAGTCATCTATTATCACAATCTTAAGCCCAGAAAATCATGGGTTAGTCCAAGACAGCCATTCACATCGACACCGAGGCTGCATATTCAAGGCCATTAAGTTTTGTTGTGCACCGGATGAAACTGTTACTGCGGATGTCTACCGACGTCACCTGAACGATGTATTGGTGTAAAAGAGACCAGCAATAGCTGTTAACAGACGCAGAGTCATTCCCTTGCACGATGGTGTTCGGCCACACGTTGCAATTGCTTTCAACAACACTCTGTTGCATCTCGAATGAAATTTTCTTGATACTCACAGCTTTGCAACACACATAGATATCGATGCAGGTTGCCCTCCGTCAAATCATACGAAAAATTTCAAGGAAATTCGCAACCAATTCAGTTATTTTGAACACTCTAGTGAGTATTGTTGCCTTCGGCCAACGCTCTACGCAAAATGTCTAACATAGTTTTCTTCTTCTCTGCTTCTACTACACATGTAGAGCTAATCGCTGCTCGAAGGCACATATTTTAAAAGAAAGTTTATCTGAAAAGGGTTTCACAAAATGTCTCCTGGTTCCTGGTTCCTGGCTCCTGACTCCGTGTTCAAATTTTTCACATTTTTCCACGGTCTGTGTTAAGTGATGTCAAGCAATTATGAAAATTTTATTTAAACGCTTTCATAAATCGTTACTCACTGATGAGTCAGAATAGTCTGTCGAAAAAGTGTATTTTTCTTTAAAATTTGTTGTTGTGCAAGTGGACATGCACTCCGAATAAGTTAAAAAATTTTTTCTGTTACACACACACACAGTTCACAATTATTTGTTATTGTATCGTAATAATATCTATCGTTCTATGCGTTGATGACAAGGTCCCTTATCGCGAGATATAGCATAAAATATATTCTTCTTCCCGGCAATAGTAGTATTGGAAATAATTCGTGAAAATCAAACGCAGTTTTAAGCTGTCATTAAAGCAAAACTTCACTGTCCGTTGTAGATGACAAGGCCACGGCGATTGAAGGTTGAAGGAAGGAACCAAATTTTCATTTTAGTTTGTTTTCCGCTCCACTTCATATATGACGATATGTTAATAAGTTTTCGTTGATATTCGATGAATGCGATTGTCTTCAGTTCAGTAACGGAGCACCGATCTAAATGATAACACTGAAGCACAAGCATATGCTATCGTTGGTACACAAAAACGCCGAACACTCAAAACTTGTTAAGTTTATTCAAAGTATTACGTGAAGCTTTCAGACAATATAAAGCTAACATAACATTTATACCAAAAGAAAATTTGCGCTACTTGAAGGCAAAGATTTCCAGCTTTTACGCTACTAAGCTCCTCGAAAATAAAAGTCCAAAGAAATATGTTTTTTATACACTTCGGTACGGTTGTATTAGTAGTTTGTTAGTAGTTTGTTTGAAAGTATGCCATACTTAGAAAGATGGGAATCAACTTAAAATTATATTCGTCGAGTCGTTTTAGGCTTGTTTCCCCAACTGTTCATCCCTCTGGCCGTTGTGCCCTTTTGTGTGTAAATAGTGCCCGCAATCCAGATCAGAACCGATAATTTAATGAAATATGATTTACTGACTGACTGATTTTCTCCCAACAACGAAGATATAGAAAGTAATGGAATTATAGAGAAAAGGAAAAAATTGAAATAGTAAACGAATGCGAATAATTTGGTTGGGGTGGGATCACCCTTTGACTCCTACAATCATTCCTAGAAGAACCAAAACCCATATATGGCAACAAGGATTTGATTTTCAATATGTTATGACGAGAAAAGTACACGTGTACGTAAACGATTTAATGTTCGGGACGTTGTGCGACTGTAAGCCATGAACTCGTTATAAACACTGTGAGGACCCAAAGTCGTACCCTCGTTTTGGCCTCACGGACTCCCCGTCTCTGGGGAGGGGGGAGTGCTAAAATAAGAAGAGCTTAGGAATAGAATAAGTAATAGCTTAGGAAGAGATTAGTAATAGAATAAGTAATAGCTTAGGAATAGCTTAGGAATAGAATAAGTAATAGCTTAGGAATAGATTAGGAATAGAATAAGTAATAGCTTAGGAATAGCTTAGGAATAGAATAAGTAATAGCTTAGGAATAGATTAGGAATAGCTTAGGAATAGATTAGGAATAGAATAAGAAATAGTTTAGGAATAGATTAGGAATAGAATAAGAAATAGTTTAGGAGTAGAATAAGAAATAGTTTAGGAATAGATTAGGAATAGAATAAGTAATAGCTTAGGAATAGAATAAGAAATAGTTTAGGAATAGATTAGGGATAGCATAAGATAGAATGAGTATAGGTTACGAGTAGGTTAGAGAAAGTTAGTTTTAGGCAGTCAACGCTGGGCTCTCGAAGTTAGGCTCAGTTTACAATTTACAAACTCTGAATTAAATTCGCTAAAAGTAATCAACTAATAAATGAAAGGATCAAATCACTGCACATAGAAATTTTCTTGTGTGTTCCTTCCCTGGGCCGCTGAGCTGCCCCAGCCAAAGGAAAGGGACGAAACGTCCTCACAACACATAAATTATTTGGACGAATGGATTTGGAAGTTTCCAACACCGATTATTTGGATGCAATATGTTTACTGCTACGCAGTATCATAGGCACACATGCTTGGCTACGCTTTGAAGTCCCGGCAAACGTTGTGAAGCAATTGTTCGATGAAATTGCTTGAAGTTAGGTGCCAGCGTCTGACATGATCGAGATCGCACTACTAATGACGCTCTGCAAAGATTTTTGGAAATTTGCAAAATTTCCTATTATTCGATTAGCTAGTTGTTGTTGCACGTATTTATATTAAGTACGTAATGTGTGTGTTAAGCGAGTTATAATTTGTAGCAATAGCTTGAATATGTACGGAATGATTTCATAATTATGTAATATTTGCATGCTTGACATGCTTCGCTTACAATACAATCAAGAATTAATTTTTTCTTCGTTTTTGTTTTTCTCCTTCTAGTCTCCTTAAGATCTCTTCTTCTTTTCGAAAACAATGTTGTATTTGAAAGAATAACTTAATCATTTTATGGGAGAACTATGACATTTGATTTAAATACATTGTCATTAATATTTCACTATGCACACATAAATTATATGCATACATATGTTCATATAAATATATCTATATATATATATACGTCTTACTTTACGTGCCCTATAGATATTGTGTGCGATGCGTATCTCAAACATGTTCGCATTTTTCTTTAATGCAATGCCTTTAGTTTAGCTCTTCGCTAACTCAAAGCAATAAAATGCAATAAAGTCTTTGTCTTCTTATCATTGCATGACGTTGAAGCAGCCTACAGTACAGTAGTTGGGGAAGAAAGTTAACTTCATATATATGTTATAATGTTTGCGCATATATAGCTTTCGTCAACTTTCATAAAAGGCGGATATAAACGTATTTTGAATTACGTCATCAACTACCCAGTAGTGAATTCATTTGATGGATGGGCATGTGATACATGTGTGAGTGGTTCAGAGGGTATTATGAATTGATAATAAAAAGGAAATGTATTACAATACACTATATATATATATATATATATATATATATATATATGCATTAATTAAAGGAATACAGGTAGAGTGCGCAAATTTGGCTAATGATAATAAATCAGTTTTCCGTCTATTTTAGTACAGGCGATGATGACAATGTAGCAAAAAATACCGATGATATCGATGAATATCGAGGTCAGTGGTGTTGGCGAAATAATTTTAAAAATTTAGATAAAGTGAGCGAATTTTCGACAATACTAGAGTGACTGCGAGCGAAATGCGAGCAGATCACGGTAAACTCTATCGTATGAAATAATCATTCATCATCATATAAAAGCACATGAAATTTCAAGCGGAAGTTTTGAACAAGTTTTTGAAAAAAACCTCATATTAATGGAAATTTGTTAAATAATAACACCTTTGTTGTAGCCATTGTCGGGGAAGAGGGGCATTTGGGGCATACCTAAAACTGCCTATTATTCTATAGATAAATAAATAAATAAATAAATAAATATCAATGTGAGGTTATGTGTATCTGGTAGCTCAGTCCACTGACGCGTATCTTCTTCTCTTACGTTCGTCAGTTCATTCCTTAATCTCCTCCGATAATTTTTCACTCCATCCGCTTGTTCATCTAGTTATCTCTCGATCCGCTTGATTTAGCCTTCATTCTATTGGCGTTTCATTTACCTGCCCATCTATCTATTTATCCGTTCTCAAGCATCTTCTCTTACGTTCATCACTTCATTCCTTAATCTCCTCCGATAATTTTTCACTCCATCCGCTTGTTCATCTAGTTATCTCTTTATCCGCTTGATTTATTTTTCATCCTACTGGCGTTTCATTTACCTGCCCCTCTATCTATTTATCCATTCTCAAGCATCTTCTCTTACGTTCGTCACTTCATTCCTTAATCTCCTCCGATAATTTTTCACTCCCTCCGCTTGTTCATCTATCTCTTTATCCGCTTGATTTATTTTTCATCCTACTGGCGTTTCATTTACCTGCCCATCTATCTATTTACCCATTCTCAAGTATCTGTCCTTCCCTCCTATCAAAATTATCCACATGCATGTATATATAGAGGAACTCTGTATAAACATGGGAAAAATAGGTGAAAAGGGGTGACGGGCTAGTCATCTAGGCAAAGTAAAATGAGACGCTTTTGCAGCAGCTAACGGA
Organism: Glossina austeni; assembly: GCA_000688735.1. NCBI lineage: Eukaryota > Metazoa > Arthropoda > Insecta > Diptera > Glossinidae > Glossina > Glossina austeni. The sequence continues at coordinate 589,623 of KK502407.1, forward strand.
GTGGAATGAAAACCACGCTCAATCTGCTATAGCTGTGGCAGATAATAAGAAAATTAATTTCACTTTTCATTTCGTACGATTTTTGTCTATTTATGAACGGTTTGGGGCACTGAGAAGAAGATCGATTGATCTTCTATCACGATTTAGTATCAATCTTAAAACTCAAGAATTCTCGAAAAAATTGTTGGGATACTTTCGCTCGTAAGCATTTTAAAATGATGCAGAAAGTGATAGAAACTTTTGCTTGAGGTTAGTTTGTCTAAGGTGCGACTTAAAACGGCCGAGCAATTATTTTATATTCACATTTCACATATGTTTTATAATTAAGTAAATGCAAGTGTTCGGTGAATTGTTTTGCAAAAATTTGTTCTTCATAGATTGCAGTGTAGAACTGAAATTTCCATTAATTATAATAAGAATTTCGCAGATTACGGTTCTCTTCAACTTTACGAAATGAAATTTTGGTTCATGGCCTTAGCCATTGTGGGTGTAACAATCTCAGTTAATAAGGGTTAATAAGTTTATTCGTTATTGAAAATTGTTTACTCTGTTTGTCTTAAATAAAATTTGTAACTTTTTTTGTTTTATTTTTATGTTTTTTGTCTCCTGCATACGTGACTAGGTAGACCAAGCGTCTGCGTGCTGCCACAGGAAGTTGGACCCTGTCGGGCTTTGTTAGAACGTTACCACTACAATTATGCCGCAAGAAGTTGCAAACTTTTCCATTATGGAGGTTGTGGTGGAAATCCAAACAATTTTATGTCGCTGAAGGAGTGCAAAGACACTTGCGGATAACTTTACGAGAATCATTTTTTTTTTTTTTTTCGATTTATTTCTTAAAACAATTAAGCGCCTTTATCACCGTTAAGTGATAAGAGAGTTCAAACTTTGTGAAAAAAAACAGTGTATAATAAGTAATGGGTGTAGTGTCGAAATGTCAGAATGTAAAGTATTTTTCAATATAAATTAATGAGTGAAGTCAGTGCAACTGGGAATGCGTTATTTATATTTTAACTAAGCAGGACTCCGTTCAAGATCAGTGACAGCTGTACACAACGTTGCCTAGCAGTGACAAGCAGCATTATGAACGAATGTCTTTCACTAATGACTGGTGCAAGCAATTGAACTGCAAAAGGCGAGAATCCCCTTCTCGTACTCTTCCCAAGGATAAAATATATATAAAAATTCCTTTACTAGAGAAACACCAGTGCTTTGAGATTTTCTTATCGTAATTCTTAATAGTTTTATTTCCATTTGATAACTTTGAAGGTCTGTTAAGGAGTGATATGGTTTGGTGCGCCTTGGTAATGAACAGCAAGGCAAATAAAGCATCATTTTCCTGACAAAGATAAGTGCCGTGTAGTTGTTTGAACAATTTTAACCAAGCATTGTCACGCTAACGAATCACCATATAATGCGAAAGTTTTTTCTTTAATAATCGTCTTAAGTGAAGTCCTTAACTTCATAGTGGACGATACTCAAACATCAACGTGATCTAAATTTAATAAACTTAACCTACTTGTCAGAGGTTTTATTATTTTCCACTTGCTTCAGTCATAACAAATCAAAAATTAGCCTTTGTCGGCATAGAACGGTTTGCTTCCCTGAGATGTCCAACATATGGTGCATTCTAAGAAATAGATCCATCCAAATTCCCTATGGTTGATGAACAAGTATTAAAAATTAGATCTTTTAGTATATAAAGCCGTGTTTTTCATAAGAACTCTTGCGTGAGCTGAGATCCAAAAAGAAAATCGATTAAAAATCAATTTCAAGTTATTGTTATAAACAACCTTTCACCGAGAAATACTGAAAATTAGGTCTTCAGTTAGGAAAATTTCGAAAAAAATTAGGAATTCAGTTTCCATAGCAACGGTTATATGGCAAGGGGTTCAAAAAATTGTCCCATTTAATGCAAAGTTTTCACGCCAATTCGAAATACCGAAATACTATTAATAAACGAGTTTTGGCCCGACATCCTAAAAATTAAAATTTTTCGAGTAATCGAAAAAGGGATGGGATTCTTACCATTTTTATTAGCGCTCGTCCTTGGATCAAAAGACGTGAGTGCACCAAATTTCATCAAAATCAGACGGACAGACGGACAGACGGACAGACAACCTTAAATCGATGGTTTAATATAATAAAAGGTGAGTCTATCTCAAATTCTTCTGGGTGTAACACCCGTCCACACAAACTTAATATAGCCTGTTCTACGAATGGTGTACGATATAAAAACAAATATAAAAAATATGTTACGTTTGTGGTTGTCGGCTATGGACTAATGATATGCCCGCTCGGTAGGATAGGCTTCGTCCGTCCGTGCATTGTTGTAAGGGGAAAGTGCTTGCAATTCTGTGGATGCAGTCGCCTGTGAAGTGTTTGTGAGACAAATTTCCTTAACGATGTTTCCTGAGCGATGTTTCTCATTTTGCCCAAATTCCGAAGAAAACTTTTAAGCTCATAACTTACAAATCTCTTAAGAAATATAGTGCGGTTTGTATTAAACACTGCTCTCTACCAGTTAGCGTGACGTACGAAAGCGCGAGGATAACCACTAAGTTTGTTGTTGGTGGTAGCCGTTACAAGTCAAAGAGATATTTGCAGCACTTTCTCTACTAATCGCTTTGGTCACAACAACAGTAGTTCCCGATTATATGCAAGAGAATTACCGTCTTCCACAGGGAGTATAGTAAAGGACTTAGGACTTAGACAGACAGTTTATTAGTGAAATTTTATTTACACCTAAGCCTTGCGAGTCGGTTAGTAACATATCTTAATAATAATTCCTGGTGTTTTCTTACAAAGCTTTTTCCGTGGATGCTCTTCGCGGAACTCCATCTTGAATGAAAGTCCTGTGGCGAAGACTCTTAACTCTAGCGCTTTGCGCAATCCTTGGCAACGACTTGTAATCAATATATTCCGATCCATTATTAATTTCAATGCTTTTTTTTTACCCTAAAGCACTTGTGGTAAAAGGAAATATTAAGTGTCTGCGGACGTCCAGCAACATCCAGAGGTGTTTGAGATAGACACACTTTTCATTAATTTTGATTTTCTCGATTTACTCACTTTCCGAATCGATTTAAACATGTTTGTGCCTGTCCGGCTGTCCTACTTCTTTCTTTGCGGAACCTTTTGCCGACCGCTTTCCACATAGCGCCTTACTTTGCAAATACGAAGTACGTAAGTACAGGTTGGGCTGTAAGCCGAAAAAAAAAATCAAAGCCAAATAACTTGGGGTTGCAGCGCTACTGGTGATTTAGTGAAGTTTGAATAAAAAACATTTAAGTTCTTCATTAAATTCTAGGCTTGCACACACATACAATCGGTATGTAAGGCAAGTAGAGGAAGATGCCACGATATCGAATAATCAAATGAAACAAACGACCGCCCTCGCTATTATGATTAAGCTAATGACAGCATGCGGTTTATGCTTAAAATTGTTGGTTTGATAGCTTACAAAGAGATCGATTGATATGTGCTTTCGATGTTATAGTTGAAAGTTTTACAATCAACTACTTACTACATATAGGCGACTTTGACGATTTCATTTAAACCGAGTGCGTGCGTCTAAATCAATTACATTTTTTTGAGATAAAAAGCGTATGACGTGTAAAGTGTAGCTTGCATACTTAGCGAGAGTTCACCTTATTTTGCATTATTGAAATTTATTTTTAATTGAATTGTGACAGCAGCATATTATACAGTAGCGTTTGCTGCTTTATTGTGCTTTTTCAATTTAAAAATTTTTTAATTTAAATTTAAAGTTTTTTACATTCTTCCTTCGATTTTATTGCATTATTTTTATCGGGAGGCGAACATGTGCATCACTAATTGCAATGCAATTAAATTATTATCACATTATTGTTGTGTAACTTAAAAACAAAAAACAAATAATCTATAAATATATTTATTGAATTTTTAATATATTATTTTTATGGTCACACACATGTTCGCATATATCAAAATCTCATTATATGAAAGCATGTAAATAATGGATAGAGAAAGAAGTTCGTAGCATTTATTGATCGAAAGTCACAAACACATTTTTGTTACACTTCGAAATGAGTTTTATTAAAACATTTATATAGTCTTTCGGCCGATAAATGTTGTTGCAGTTGTTAACTTAATTTATATCAATTTAAGACAAGTAAGGCTTGACAGAATCTTTTGTACCCATCACTATTATCCTAAAAAAAAAGTACAAAAAGCAAAAGAACTAAATTTTTGTACGCTACACTGGGATGGGATGGGCGCGGCTGATATTTTCCATTTTCAGAATAAAAGTGGAAAGTGGTATATGGTGTATGTGTTGTATTTTGTGAGTACCGGCAAAAAGACACAAGGCAAAGGTGTTCGTAGTTCTTGTTGCATAGACGTGTGAACGTCGTGGGCGTGATCTTTGACCGCCTTTGGTTATTTTCAAGTTCTTTTAGAAATTTGTAAGCGATATCCTCATTTCTGCGATCCGTAGAATGTTTACAGCAGACGTACGTACAGACGGGCCACTTTTGAAATAAGATTTTCGTCGTTACGAAAAAGATCTGTGGAGAGCAAAACAAATGGCAGATCGACGAAGCAATATTCGAGTTGCAGAATGCACGCATTTTCCAACCAAACCCTTTGAATTTTCGGCGAGCCATTAAGGACATTAAGGTGTAAGCTAGTGTTGTCGTGGTTTGCCTGAATTGCGCGCTACAGTCGCACTAGTTGTTCACAATATGAAATGAAATCAATTATCTGATAAAACTCGATGGATGCTTATGCTCATTATGCACAATTCTCTTCCAGTACCGGCAAGCACAACACATTCCATTACGTGCTCTTATTTTGCGCTTTGCCATACTCTTTCTGGCATGTTGTTCATTGTCTGCCTTCACTTTAGCTACACCAGCGATTTGGTTTTGCTTTGGAAATTCAGTCCATTTGCACTTTTAAATTCCACGTTCTTCTTCTTCCACGTTTCATCCTCATGCAAATGTATCAAAATGTTGTAGCCGGCCCTCGAAAATTTTTTGAAGAACTTCAGCTATTTTATGAAATCAGTTGGTGTTGCCTAAAGCGCGGTGCGTCTTTAACATCGACATTCCCCGTATGCGAGACAAGCGAAGCATTCTTCGCCATAAGCAGTCCAGGTTTCTCACAAATTCGCGAAACGTCATCGCTTTGATCGAAGTAATCTTGAACTTAGCCAGAATTTTGGCAAAAGTGGGGCTTATTTTCAAAACGCAATAGTATTCAAATTGAGTCAACAAAACTAACGATCTGTTTTCTTTCCTTGTTTATCTACTTGGTCATCTTTTACATGCGCTACAGTCTGACCTAATAGCGTTAGTGTTACCCAACCTATATGACGCCAAAAATATTTACTGGAATAAACTCCGTCAACTTTTTCCTTGACTCAATATTATCACATTGAAATAAATTAATTTAAATAAGTAAGAAATTCATTTTCGGTTGTGACCGAATCTTTTACACTCATCACCGTTATCCTAAAAGGACAAAAAGTAAAAGTAGCTAAATTTTGTTGCTCTATAATAGGGAATGGACGAGCCTGATTTTTTCTATTTTTTAAATATAAGTTTTTGTCGCATAGGCGTGTGGGCGTTGTAGGCGTGTCCTTTGAACAGTTTAGCTCACTTCCAAGTCCTTTTGCAAATTCATAGGCGTATTCTTCGTTTTCGTTAACGGCACAGACAGACGGACAGACGAATTCAGAATTTAATGCTGAGCAAGAATAGGCATACTTCGTGGGGTCCCTGAAGCATCCTTTTGCACGTTGCAAACGTTTGGACAAAATGAATAGATCCCCCCTTCCTACGGTGATGGATATGAAAACACAAAGCAATGTAGTTTGGCTTGAGGTGTAGTATTGACGTTTGCTCTGTACATAGCGCTTTAAAAAACATATTAAAATATGTTACACCTGCTGTGGGGAAACCTTTGGACAGCCAATGTTTCGCAGCAACCATCCCTTTCTTTATCCGCTTGTCTAAGCTCTATTGACCGATCTAAATCCGCCAATTTATCCTATACCCTATACATATGCATATAACAACCTTTCCAAATAAGGCTTTCTATGGGCACTGCTCAAAAAAGTTTCCCGATCCGAGCCATTTTGAATAGTGTCGGCGCATCAAATTTCATCAATATATCGCACAAATGTGCGGCTTATAACCAGACACTTAGGCGGACAGATGGACAGACAAGCTTAGATCAATTGAGGTGTTGACCCAACTGCTTATCAAAGCACAAAACTTATATCAAATTCCATAGATTTTTATATATTCATTTAATTCTTAAAGAACGCCGTAGCTTTCATGATTTTCTTTTTCAATGATTTTCGGTTCCACAAAACACTGCAACGTTTTAAATCGACATAAGTAACTTCCATTCCAAATGTGGTTAAACAGATCTTTGCACTCGATTTCCACTCGTTATAAGCTTGGCGATAAATCGAGTATAGTCAACAAAGTTGCCCGTAAGCTTATTGCGGTTATCATAATGTTTGAATTTTGATGTTATTGACGTGGTTTGCTTTAGTAAACAGCCACTCGTTCAACGGTTGCAGCAACAATGCAATGAAAATAAATAAAACAAATTAATTACAATTTTGTATTAATGTATACATGTGTTTATGTTATCGCAATTTTCGTACCATTACATTAGGTTTGTGTGGTTGTATGTAATTTCTAGAATGACTTAACATGGACTCAATTTTTCTTATGTCGCTCGATTCGCAATCATTTTCAGAATGTATTTGTAAGCTTGACTGATTGTGTCTCCGTCTGTCCAACTGAGATATGTTGAATTTCCAGATGGCAACTTTAGCGCTATTTTGATGCTTTAACGAAAGCTAACACACACCGACGGATATTACGGAAAGGTCGTTGAAGGACATAGAATGCTTAGTTTGTTATCGCGAAAATAAATGAAGATTTGCATGGCAGGTGAAGTGGTATAAGGTCCTTAAGAGTCGACCACGAAGGCCTATAATATTTTCGCTTGTTGTTTTTCCTCTTTTATGCTTGAAATCACTTTTGGGCGTTTTCGAACAATAGAAATTCACTCTTTGCAAGTTTGCCTAACGGTACGCTATTCAACGTTTCGAAAAGTCTTTATTAAACGGTATGACCTCTACAAAGTTTTTAGCGACCGAAAACTTACCCTTCGGATATATGTTGGAATATTTTAATATTTCGAGAGCAAACAAATTCAGTATTATTTTTTTTTTTTTTTTTTTTTTTTT
>KK502407.1:607744-673789 GCA_000688735.1 Glossina austeni
TTTTTCTTGCATTGCAAAGTTTCTTTAATGATAAAAAATTGGAATCTAGGAAGGATTGTGAAAATCGACTACTAGAGTTTTTTGCAAATAGAGACCAGGACTTCTATGAGAGAGCCACTTTGAAGTTACCTTTAAAATGGCAACAAATCATACAACAAAACGGTGCATATTTGAACCAAATCGGACAATCCGAAGCATGTTAAATAAAGTCCCGAAGTTCATATAAAAATAATGGATTTCTTTTTCCCCAACCTAATGTATAAAATTTACGGGATACCTTCCGGTGAACCTTCCTTGCAAATGTTTTGACAAAGTGGAAACACTTCCATGGAAACTTTAGTGGAAACACTTCCATTCTTCGTTGGTGGTGGTATAAAAACACCACGACGTTATTCGTTATTGATAAAAACGAGTAATTAGGTTGAGGAATTTAATCCTTTTTTAATAGTTTATTTTTATGCATAGCTTTGCAATTTTTTACTAAGATATATATTTATGCCTTTTGACTGTTACATATCAGGTGCGTTACTTTTTTTTAATTAGCATGTAAGCATACGTCAAACTCTGATTGCTCCATTGATCTCTTCTAAGCTTTACGTAGGGGTATAACTCACAGTCTATGTTACCGCTGTTACCGTAGTATCGAATGAAAAAAATGTTCAAAAGAAGACGGGCTGCAGCATACGAAAGTCCATTACAGATTAATTATGCATTGTAAGATGCTCGGCTGCATATTGCAAAGCTCGTCTAGGAGCAATTAACGGGACTAATCTGGTTATGTTATCGCCAAATTCATCATATGATTTATTGGAGATTTAATTTTTGGCCCCTTTGGTCCTCCTGTAACGATACTCATGCATAGTAAGCTCGTACATGGCGACATTTGTATTTGATTTGATGCTCTATAAAATGTCAAAAATATGTGAAGAATAATAAGATGAGGAATAAAAAATTTTTAAAAATTCACATTTCGTGTCTGGCCTGTAAAAGGGCTGCCATGAAAAGTCGGCCAAGACTTACCATGTTTTAAATAAAAAATTGTATTGCGTGAAGTGATGTAGAGTGCTTGACGAACAAGCAACGATGTGTGACAATAATGCTTGTGTCTGTTCCTTTTAAAAACAACTTTTTCAAACAGTTTTTTATTTATTTATTTTTTTTTTTAGAAGTTTTTCTAGAAATTTTTTAGAAAAAATTCACGTAATTAACCAACGAATTGATTAGTGGAAAAGAAAAAAATCTGTCGCATATGGCGAGCACATGGCGAACTTTCAATTAAATTTTCATTTACAGTTAAACAGATTCTCAATGCATATGTGTGTGAAAAGGGGTAAAACATTTTCGTTCATACAAATAAACCGTTTGAAACACACACACAAAAACCGAGTTATTTTTAAGTGGAACTGCATTTGTCCGCTCTAAAGCTAAAGGTTTTTTTTATTGCAAATACAAAACAGAAAATCCCATTAAATTATGAGCTCATGACTTATGTATAAAATCACATACAAATTTAGATTTTTTTTTTTTTAAATAATGTCGGAATAAGAGTTTCTCGATACGCGTCGAAGCACCAGCCCCCGGCCAAAGCACCTTTCCATCAGCAGGGTAGGGTTAAGTACACTTGATGACAAATATTAAAATTTTCATAAATTTGATTTGTACCTTAGCGCCTCCGTTGCTGGCCACTCTCGACTGGGAAGGGAAGGGTTTCTGCAACAATGTCCCCAAGCGAAACTAGTGTGTCAATGAACTGACTAGAGCGCTGCTGAAGCGGCATTAAGTACTCTTAGCTCTACCACTAATAGGTCCTTTTTTGCAAACACTAAACAGTTTGCCACTGTAGGAACTTGATAGTAGTTACATGCGCTCCCCGAATAGCTACAAAAGGACATCCTTCTCCATTACATAGTATAATGGTGACCGAAATCGTATGTCTGTGCCTAGCGCGACTGTACAATTGCTTCCGCTTGAAGAAGCACAGTGGACACAAGGTTACTCCTATGATCGGAGATCGGCTTTTCTCCGCTGCACTGAGTTAATGTAGCACATTTTTCCATAAGTTCGCAGAATGACATGCAGGTGTAAGACGAGTATTGGCGGATCCATATTTACTTTCTCTTGAAGAAGTGCGAATCTTCAAGCGAAATGTAGCAAAACCTCATGACATTTTAGTCACCATTTTACAAGTTATCGTCATGTCGTTTAGTTATCTCAAAAGTACCGCCTTTCCTCTGCCAGATATGATGAGATCGTTACCTTGCCTATGGACTGTAATTACTTGCACAACTTTATCTCCAAGCATTCATTAAAACACAAATTTCAGCGACGTAGTGCCCGGATGCCTTTATCATGCGGACACATACGATCACAATGCAAATTTAGAATTACTGGACCCCTTAACTGCAACTAGTCGCTTGAAATGAATTTATATGGCGATCTCGCACTGAAAGGGGCACGAACGAATCGATCCTTTATCGACTTTTGAATGGGAAATTTTGGTATCCATTCACAGGGTACTGTGATGGTCGAAGAAGCGTGAAAATTTAAGAAATCCGGAATTTTTAAATGGTTCCAAACGTCTGTATAGATGGTTAAGTGAAGCAAGTCGAAAAGTTCTTAAGGACTTGGTTCAGTATAACGAAATTTAGGCGAAAATTGAAGAAATTTAGCTTTGACTTTAATGTGCACAAAATTCGGACGATAGATACCTTACGGACTAAGAATGGATCAATGATGCTAGCTATCTAATCTATTTCAAAAGCAACGGAAGTCATGGTTTGCTTGAGTTTGAAGACTTATAAAGTCAAGCTGTCTGTACTTGTTTTTTTATCTGTACCGTATGACATCGAAATTACCGACCGAATGGCGGTCCGGACCACGCAGTTGCCCCCAGTGAAACCCCTAATTAGTGTGGGAATCCCATTCTAGGAAACGGCTAGAGCAAGCAAAATATTGTGTATAGCAAGGGGGGAGCGGAACTATGGGGTCCCCTGGTTTACCCATAGAAGTGCCGAAACCTTCACCTCTTCGTGGTGCTCCCTATAAACATTTTCTGCTGCATTATGGCTCTAAATGGCTTTTCCTTAACGAGTCGCGCAGTCAATGGCAAAGAAAGGTTTAAGGCTTTCTATCTATAACCTAGCAATAGGTTTTTCTCATTGGAAGCGGAAGGGGTCTAGTCGGAAGGGGCTGCTTTTCTACTTTGAAATGAAGCATTTCTTTCCCTATTTGGTTCTCTTGGTGGAGGTCATCTAATGATGATGACCAGCGATACCAAGTGGGCTGGGGCACAGCTAGGTGTGTGCAGGCTGTACGACGACAACCTTGGAAGCATTTTTTCCCTTGAGAAAGAATAGTTGGACTGGTCGTCCGGGACGTGTGGATAGTCCAAAGGCAAGTGTGGCTCCGGCTGCGTACAGTATGAGATCACCCAAAGCTGTATAGCTTGGTGTAAGTTCTGGTTTGAACGAGAAGCCAAGAAGTAAAAGGGTGTCCACGGGGGTCAGGTTGCCCAAAAGTTTGATTGCTCCGGGCAGGAAGATGCACACTACCCATCGGAATGCCAGAGAATGCCTTCTTGCCTGACTGCTGGGTACGGCCCTTCGGGGAGTATTCGTGGTGGCTGTAGTTACCCCAAAGTTTCGCGGGGAGCTTTTGAAGAGGTGCTTAGGTAGGCCTCGACGCAGACCACTAAGCGAGAATTTGGCCCACACCCATTTTCTATTGCGGTACTTCAGGGTAGCGAGGCCCCCTTCAATGGGGATTGTCTCTCTCCCTGAGGGAGGGGTCAATCAACTTACTTTCGATTGCCAATGGTTGTAGGCAACCCGTCTGATTAAGGTTTCACACCAGGTGCAGACGTTAAACACACAGAGATATCTGTGTATAGCAAGGGAGTAACATAAAAGCACAGTCTGATCATAACGAATGGAATGTTGTTTTTTATATATATGGTAAAAGTGCTTTGTCTCCAAACACTATAGAGATTTACAAGAGTGTGCATGCTGCGCGACAAGGTTCGAAGGGTTTTTTTCTTTTTTCGAATTTTGTTAACAAAGTAAAAGGAAATCTGATGTACACTCTTGTGTATATTTTCTTTAAGGAGCTACATCGTGCATATTTATTTAATAGCGCAACAATATCTCTCGGCTATGTTAGCTAATGCTAGCGAAATTGTAATAATAAATGACTGTGAAAACGAGTGCATCTTTTCTCATTTTTATTGTCATATTTGCTGCTTTGTGCTCTTAATTTTATAAATAATTTATTGGTTGTTCGATTTCATTTCTATTAAAGCATTTGTTCGTTACATGAGTTTCATATAAATCTCGTCAGCTGTATTCCAGTGAATTGGTCCATTGTTGCTATGAATGGGTGGCCAACTAATGTTCTCTGCTTTTTATTTTGTTTCTCTATCTATCTATCTATGGTTTCTAACCTATTGTATCTATGTACAACCTTGTGTATCTATGTGTATATGTATCATCTGTAGTGCATGGCATTTATTTATCATATTTAATAAGTATTGATACTTTTATTTAGTTATTGTGTGTAAAAGCAATAATAGTCTCCTATTGTTTGTTTTCCTTTTCCTTTTCTTTTCCTTTTCTGTTTCCATGAAAATTTAAGAAAATAATCCTAAAAGATTCTTATAAAAAAAAATTTGTATTTAAAGCTTAAATGTATGCAAAGGATTTTGAATACAAATTTTTAATTAAATAAACTTTTAATGCACTTTCTTAAATAAGTAAAATAATATAATTGAGTTTATTTTACAAAAAAAAAAAACATGTACATGTAATAATAATGATAATAATAATAATAATAATGAAAAAGAAAACGCGCTACAATCAGCTTTTTTCTATCGAAACATTGCATTGGCATTATGACATACTGGCTGGGTATTTATTTAAACACAATCCGCCCCCTACCTCAAAGATGATGTTTTCCTTAAACATGCTTTTTGCTGCACACACTTTTTGTATTTCTCTAAAAAAATAAGCTGATCAAAAAGTCTCCATCAAGCTTAGCGTTTCAAATGATGTAACGCGGACCAAGTCGCAAAATATGTTAAAGAATTTATAAAGTGAGTCGATTACGTAAAGAATGCATGATCGTGACTGGTATAAAGTCTAAGAAGAAGACTAAGGAGCGGTAGTTGATTTGGTTGATTTTCAAGGGGCAAATGATCGATAAATTCATTGAATATATCCAAAAACTAACTCATTGCTCCATCACTCCGAGCATTAACCGAGAGATGTTGTCTGTGGCGAAAAGAAAAATGTAATATTTTTAAAAAGCGTTGACCTTCAAACGACTGCTGTCTAAATATGATGTTGTTTCAATCACTTATTTACGGGTTACGGGTGGTTTTAGTGACACTACTTTTGTTGTTTTTAAAACTATAGTTTTTCCTTCAAAGGTACTATGGCGGCTGCTATCCGTCGTTAAATGAACTCCTGGTAGCACCGATGATGCTGATCGCAACAATCTCGATGGAAACATTAAAAAACGGTCCGACATTTACTACCGACTATCGAAACGTCATATTTCAATAGATAACTAACATAAAGTAAAGTTATCGCAAGACGGAGTATCCACTATATTGCACCATTTGGCATGAGACAGCTGTTCTCGTAATGGTTATCACGTTTGCATATAGCCGAGCAAATGTACTCTGTCGCAGGTTCACAGCTACAAGTCGCTTAATAAAAAACCCCATGCTGTGAGTAATGAGACTCAGCACTCACTACAAGTACCAGCGAGCAAGAAAATGTTTTTCCGCGACATTATATGGACAGAAAGAGGGACATGTTTGAATCGATTCAGAATTTCATATTGATCGAAATTCTGCACATAGTTTGTAGGATCTCTGAAGATGACGATGCCTTTTAAGCCTTGCAGACGTCTTGATAAAATGAGTGCACTACCGTCCTGCGGTGTTGGGTATAAAAACACTATTGTCCTTGGATAACATTTTTAATTATAAACTATAGTTATTCGTTAGGAGCAGAACTATTTTACGCAGTAAACTTTATTTTTATTATTCCACGAATTTTTATTAACATTTCTTTTTATATAGAAAAGTTTCTGTAAAAGTTTCTTTAGTCTAGAAGAAGTTTAGAATTTTCTTGTTTGCTTTTTATTTATTTATTTATTTATTTATTGATACATGCCTTTTTTTGACATGTGGTGTTGTGCTTATTCCTTTTCACAAGTTGTTGTTGTTGCTTTCATAAAAGATTCATAAAAATATTTGATTTAATTTATATGTCAATCATAGGTGTGTTTATGAATGTTATTTGCCTTAGAAAATTTAATCAGAAATTTCTTCGTACACTTGATTACTTGTTCGTTGCTTTGCAAACGTTTAGCTAGCTACCTGTGCTCATACATAAAATAAGAGTAAACTTTGATTCTGGCTTCCCTTTATATCCTTCCTAATAAAATCTATACGTACGTATTTGCTTTTGCGAGATTTATGTTCGACTCGTGGTGCATATCTTCTGTCGAGGCGAAAATTTATGTGAAACGTAAAATTAATTTTTAAATACATAAATTTCCTCTTCTTTCGTTCCATCCTTATTTTTTCTTTTCAATCTTTAAAAGAAATGCATTCCTTGAAGCACCACAGGACGAACATGAGTTTGGCGAATAACGAAAAGAAAAAAAAGAGAACAACTATTTGAATTTAAAGCGTGAAAGTAAAAAAAGAAAGAAGAAAATGCTTTTTGCCACTTCATCCGTAGCTTAAGTGAATTTTTAATTTAATCCAAACAAGGTTTGAATTCGAATAAAGCTTTGTTTTAATTAACAAAAGAAAATCGCTACATTCCCTACTAAGCATAACATAGGGGATGTAGGAGAAATCTTAGACATGGATCGAGTTCTACTTATAACATATCGTCAGATTCGAGCATATTATGCTCGAGAGCCAATACACTTAGTATATGTTTGCTTCGTGCGATATTTTTAGCGATCAAAATAAAGCATGCGCTCAAATGTAGTGCTCAAATATACACACACATATAAAGTTGACGATTCGCTAAGGACTAGATTTGCGAAAACATTGGGACTTGCCACAATAATAGTCGCTACAAAAGACCAAGAAAGTCACTTTTGATTGTAGAGCAAAAAACTTGAGTAAGCGAAACTTTTCACACGCTTTCTATCAAGCGGCCTATCAATAAATACCGTTAAATAATTTAATAATTTTTAAATAAATACTCTTTGTACCCTACACCAATTGTGATGCAAAGACATATTTAATCTGTGCGGATGTACGCAACACTTAGAAGGACTTGACATCGACCCTACTTTTATTACAGCGTTCGATTCACAATCACTAAGTTTGTTTGTCCATCTATCCTTCGCCTTTTTTTTTGCGCTTAAGCAGCAAATCGCAATTTTTGAGATATTTTGAAGAAATTTGCTACTCCGGCATGTTTTGGTTCAAGGACGAACTCTCTTGAGAATGGTTCAGATCGGACCGCTGGTCCGACCACTTCGCATATAACACTTTTGAAAAGTCATTATATGAATAATTGCGGAGTGGTGTACCGCATTCGTTGGTGGCCGGTGGCCCGTGGCCCGTGGCCGACTGTAGTGTGTTTACTTATGTTGTTTTATGGACACATAACCCATCATTCAACAATCTCATAGGATGACATACAGATGCAAGATGCCCATTAATGTATTCACACGACTTTTAGATAGTAACCACGAAAAGCGGTTATGTCAATTGTTTTACAAAAAATGCGTAGTATTGTGGACCGATTTGGCCGATTTTCAATGTTGACCTGCGTGGATGAACTTCCAATGTTTCTGGTAAATTTGATTCTTGCGGCCAGGAAAATGTTTACAACAGACATTACACAGATGGGTAGACGGATAGACGGACATGCTTAAATCGGTTCGGAATTTAATGCTTATCGAGAATATATATATACTTCGTGTCCCAAGCTTCCTTCTGGGATTTGCAGACGCTTTGACAAAATGAATATACCGTCCATCCTTCGGTGATGGATATAACAAATTATTCTTAAATTTAAACTTTTTTGTAATTAAGAAAAATGCCTTCATAGAGCTATAGAAAATTGTTGAGGTTTTCCACGTTTTTTCATATGCGTCTATACATCTACATGTACAATATAGTGCATGCACTTAAAAGCACAGAAGTGTGTACTTGCTCCACTTTTGTAAACATTCTTACAAGTTGACCTCATATCATACAGACAATGAAAATGGAAGAGGAAGTGGTCCAGCGACTGCTAATGTTCCAATGCTACTAATGTCAATGCTGACAGAAACTACAAAAATCAATGGGACGAACTCTAACTTGTATTTTAAAGATAATGTTGGCTTCTCCTGTTATTTAGGTCGCTCTGATTCATGCAACACAGGAAATTCAAAAGCTTCCGTTGCTTTAAAAAGAAAACAAAAAAGGAGTTGTCATTAAATCTACTGCAATTCGTACCCAAATGATCGAACCGACCTGAAATTCTCGGAAATACGGATTTTTTATTAAAGACCTAATTCATATATCAATCCCGGTTATTATTGGCCGATTTGTGAAATATACACAATATACAATTATAATAAGACCTTTTACTATTGATATAGTGATATACTTATGTGGATAAAAGTGTGCAAAAGATTAGGCCAAGGCCGAATGTCATTGCGTTCTTACTTTGTATAGCAGATCGTAAAAGAAACATTAAAAAGAATTAAAATAATTTTTACGAATAATTCTGCATAAGTTTTAATATTTGTGACGATCAAAGTTTGCTTTCCTTTCGGCCACAAAGGAGTTGTTACCTATGGTCAGCGAGTTATTTCTAATGGTTAGGCTACTGGCTGTAAGAACTGACTGCAGTCGGGACAGATATATGATGATATTGAAACTCAACTGTTCTAACATCGAATTTGAGTCTAATGACTCAATGATTTGGCGTTGCCAAGGGAAACAGTATGGTTTTCGCCAATGCCAAATAACTTCTGATTGGTAAGAGTTGAGATTTACTCGTTAGCGCGTCATGTTGCGGAAAAATTAATAGCTGGTAATCGAACGGTTTAACGTCCAGTGTGTGTATGTGCGTAGGAGTGAATAGGTAAGTCGGAAGTCTCAGTTGTAATGCTTCTTCGGTATCCTATAGTACTTGCATAAACAATGGCAAAAATCGGGCACGATCGGACCATATCATAGCGTACCAAAATTTAATTTTGTTTTCTTTTTTGGTCCAACCTCTGCAAGGCTCAACAATCCTTTACAGTAAGCACGTGCCCGACCAATATAAAGCTCGTAATGTATTTAAATCTATGTCCACTCGTCTGGCTGTCCGTGCGTCCATCTGTCCGTGCGTCCATCTGTCCGTGCGTCCATCTGTCCGTGCGTCCATCTGTCCGTGCGTCCATCTGTCCGTGCGTCNTGCGTCCATCTGTCCGTGCGTCCATCTGTCCGTGCGTCCATCTGTCCGTGCGTCCATCTGTCCGTGCGTCCATCTGTCCGTGCGTCCATCTGTCCGTGCGTCCATCTATCCGTCTACTTATCTCTGTATTAGGATCTATCGTAAACGTTCTCCCCTTCAAAAAAATGAAGATATTGTTCCCAAGTTTGCTAACAAATTTTGAAAACGGCCTAACTCGCCAAAAACCGCCCGCTTAAAACGCAACACAAATTCAAAACATCACTGCTTTTCTAACTTTTTTCTTATTGCCCGTAAACTACAGTCAGGCAGGTGATGAAAACTATTACGTATGTTCTACAAAAATGAAAAAAAAAAAAACCAGCCACGCCCATTCAATGTGATAGAGTGTGAGCATTTATTTTTTTCGATTATTGTTTCGATTGTCCTTTGCGTCAATCAAATAAAATGTATTATGCACTTAATAGGTTTAGTTGAGTGCTTTTCAAATTTCTTTAGTTAATTAATTACTGAATTATTAATTGTATACACAGTTTTTTTTTTTTCTCTTTAATGTCCGTTCGTTGTGTAAGCGAACCCCTTTAACTTTTGTCAAGTCTCTGTAGCCGTTAAATGATTCAATGATTTCGTTATTCTTTGTCAGCATAATATACGTAATATATGTAGACTAAGGCTACTAGTCGCGCATTACGTAACACATATAAGTAAATACATATATCAGAATAAATAGAGAACGGAAAACATAAAATTAAAGTATATGGCAGAAGCGAAACACACACAGTTGCAAGCACCTCCAGCACATTATTTGATGCCCGCGCATCGCACGAGAGACCGTGCATTTGCTTGTTAGTCAACAATATTTTATTGACAGACAACTACTACCCATAAATTAAGCAAACCACCAACAATTTAGTTTAAACTTACGGACCTCCGCAATAATTTCTAAATAAAAATCTATGTAAACAACTTGTGCTTGGTCAGCAATAACATTATTACGCGGTATCCAGTGGCTAGTGGGAGATGCGAACGTGTGCTTTCATAACAAGGTGTAATACGGTTTATAGGTGTTTTTTATGGCTCACATACTTACCAATTATTCTCTTATGGGCCCTATTCCGTTTAGTATTATTGATCGAAAAATTTTCATGACGGCGAAAAAATCCATTTCGGAATGTGTGGAATCGATTCCAACACCACACAAATTAGTTTAGGTTGACTTTTTCGAAATCAAATCAAAGGCACAAGACCCCTTTTTTTTTACCTTTAACTCAAGAGAAAAGGTTCGCAAAATCCATTATTGTTAGCATTACGATCAACGTAGAGTAAGAGAACTCATTAAATTATATTTCTCACGGAGCTTAGCCTTCGATCCCAATAGCTTTTAGAAAGACTGCGACTAATAGGCCTTTCATGTATTCATGAAAAAATCATGCTAACTGTAAATCTTCTCCATTACACATCTTTATCAGGGGGTCTTGAGAAAATTGCAAAAGCCATTTCCGCCTTCGAATTCTCATAAGTGGTCGTCGCAAAGCAACTGAGTTCTTGTATCGGTATAGACAGAAATTGTTATCCGTTTTTATAAGGGATGGCGTTACTTTACCTATGAGCATAACTTTCTTCGTGTGATATATTTATACGTAAGTTTAAGCTAAGATACATGCCTCGTAGTGTTCTAGGAGTTTCAAACCGATATAGTTTTCTGCAAAACACCATTTGCTAGAACCAGAAATTCTTATGTTTGATACGAAGACAGGTGATGGAAAATGTACACAATACAGGTTAGTGGGAACACGGGGTACGGATCGACCGTCAAGCTAAATAGCTTGGCCGCCCTTAGAATTACTTTAGTAAAGTGCATTATGAGCTGCTTTAACTAATTGGTGAATCCATCAACGGGGAACACTATTAACGACAAGGGCTTCATTAAATTGGTAACTGAACAATAAATGTTCGGGAATAAGCGCAGTGAGTGTGCTGTTATCGTCATTAGACATTCCTTTTTTGGTCGATAATTAACTTACCGTCCTTTTGAGCAATGTCTCCATTTTTCTCACACTATCCAAAACGATGGATAATTTTGTAAATAGCGGCGTGGAGTTAATGTTCCGTCAAAGTGACTAAAACAATACTGGGCTACCGACTAAAAGCACTTTATGTGAAGTATAGCTCGCTATCACCTTTCGACGAGGACTTTACGCGGACAATTAAAAGTTTTTGTTAAACTTGTTGTTAGTTTCTCGGTAAAGCTATGACCACTTGAAACTACGCATCTCGTGCGCAACCTTTTTAAGACATTTAGTTTCTATATTCACTTGCCCATGGAAAGGTATAACATACGATTAATAAATTGCATGGAGTCACTTATTAAAATCGTCAATCGTTTCCAAGCATTTTTTTTCAACTGGTGAACGCACACGGCGTAGTGTTCTGGAAGCCGTACGTTAAAGGTGAACACTTTCCTGATTTAATGGCAAGAAAGCGTTGCTTTTAAGAGTCTCCACCCTTTCTGTTATAATTATTATAATATTAGGAATTTTATTCAAAGCATACCTTATGTTTATAATCTTGGCGGTTAATTAACACTTTTTATACCCTACACCATTGGTGGTGGTGCAAGGGTATATTAAATTTGTGCGGATGTATGCATCATCCAGAAGGACTTGAGATAGATTCACCCTTTACAATACCGACCGACATTTTCTGAATCGATCTAAGATTATCTGTCCGTCTGTTCGTCTTGTTTTCTTCTGTGCAACCTGCAGATCGTACTTTTTCAGATATTTTGATGAAATTTTGATGAATAAATGTCTGGCGACCCTACATATGTGCCATATGTGCTTTTTCTTCTTGTCTACTAAAACACTCAACGTCGTCACTCTTAATATCAAAGTACCTGATACTTGACTTATATTGAATTCGTGGACTCCATTACGACAACGCCGGTAATGAACTTCTGAAACGATATAATCATGTGCGGCTACCTGTTCACTTTGGAGAAATTGTCACGGTGACCTTATAAGAATACATTTTAAAAAAAGTTTTGTGATGGGTATAAAAGATTCGGTCACGACCGAACATATTTTCTTAATGAACTTCTGAAACGATATAATCATATGCGGCTAGGTGTTCACTTTGGAGAAATTGTCATGGTGACCTTATAAGAATAGATTTTAAAAAAAGTTTTGTGATGGGTATAAAAGATTCGGTCACGACCGAACATATTTTCTTAATGAACTTCTGAAACGATATAATCATATGCGGCTAGGTGTTCACTTTGGAGAAATTGTCACGGTGACCTTATAAGAATACATTTTAAAAAAAGTTTTGTGATGGGTATAAAAGATTCGGTCACGACCGAACATATTTTCTTAATGAACTTCTGAAACGATATAATCATATGCGGCTAGGTGTTCACTTTGGAGAAATTGTCACGGTGACCTTATAAGAATAGATTTAAAAAAAAGTTTTGTGATGGGTATAAAAGATTCGGTCACGACCGAACATATTTTCTTAATGAACTTCTGAAACGATATAATCATATGCGGCTAGGTGTTCACTTTGGAGAAATTGTCACGGTGACCTTATAAGAATAGATTTAAAAAAAAAGTTTTGTGATGGGTATAAAAGATTCGGTCACGACCGAACATACTTTCTTACTTGTTCCTCTACTTTTAATTAATTGTATCCTACTATATTATCTTGTATACTTGTTCCTTCTATATGATCTATATTATACGTCCTGACTCGATGGTTGTATTGTTTTAATAATTCGCAAAATTTCATTCTTATAATTAATATTAATAAGTGTATAACCAAATACATGAACACCCAGCACCATCTTATTATGCATTTAACGACTCGTTCATTCTCATTTGTTTAGTGCTTGCTTATACAACTGTTGCATAACTTTTAGTAAATATTGAAACTATAATCAGTGCAATGAAATATTTTTATTTCTTTTAGTAGCAATTTTGAAAAGTTTACTTCTCATCTATTTGCGAAATTAACTTTATTATCTGGCGTCTCGTTAAGATAAGTTTTGTTTGAAAGAATTCTAGAACAAACACACTAACTGTACTTTTGTCTGGCTCCAGAAAATATTTTTCTGCTTTTAAAGAATACATTTACACTAGCCAAGCTATCGTCAATATTCGCGAGCGGACATTTCGTACATTGCATTAAATGAGACTTATTTTCAAGGCTGGATTATGGTTTATTAAATAATTGATATGCCTTAATGTAGGCAATAAATTTAGTTAAGCTTTAAGGAACTACGGTTTCACGTCCGACATATATGAAAATATTTATAAATATTAAATGTTTTGTCTTTACATTTTTTTTTTTTTTTTTTTTATATTTAATATCAATCAAAAATATTATTAAATAATCATTAGCAGCTTTTATTATATTTATTTAAGGATAATTTTTAGTCAATTTTTATAGCATAATTTACAAATAATAAACAAACATTAAATTTGCATACTTTCTGGCAAAAATAGAAAATAAAAATCAAACTCCATAGATAATGAAAACTATGTGTAAGTGTTTATTGGATTATAACGCAAACGTAAATTGAAATCGCTGGCGAATGTTGTTTAAATTTTTATTCCCCGCTAAGCGGAGAGGAGGAGAAAAAGAGTTACAATTTAATATTTATGCTAAAGTGAGCGTTAACGAATATTACGTTTGCTAGTTTTTCGATTTGCAAAATATTTTTTCGTTGTTGTTATTATCGTTGTTACGGTTGACATGTTTAGTTAACCCTTTAAGGCACAAAAATTTGAATTTTTTTTTGAGCGCATGCAACCGAACGGTACATGTAGAAAAATATGTAAACTGAAACTATACTTAAAAAAAGAAAGAAGAAAACAACAACAATAAAGTAAGAGATTGTAAACGAATGCTTTGATACTTGAAAAACTTTTATTTAGGGATGCTCTTCCGGAAAAACGAGTACTTTTTGTTTTACCTATGGATCGACTTAAAGATCGTTACTTGCCTAATTAAGCGGGGGCGTATAAATAGGCACAAAATATTTGGTAGGCAATTTTTGTGGATGTCTCTTAACACAAACCCGAGGAAATCTCTAGTTTCTTTAAGTATCTACACAAATATAGGTCAGTACACCAGGTAATCAAACAACCAGAAAAAGAAAGGAATTATTGAAAAGGAAAATCCGGATGAATGATCTCAACTACCAATCTCTTGGGCATTAGTAAAGAATGCACAAGAGATCCTTAAATAAATTGCTTTCCATTATCAATTCGGACTTAGGCACTCTATTGGATCCCCGAATTCAGGAGGATAGAATCTTTCGACAAAACAATCTATGAGACCTTATGACAATCGGGGACACAAAGGAGAACTCGTTTTTTGCGTGTCTTCCCCATCCTAGAAATATCTCTTTGTCTTATCAGGGAAAAGTTTCCGAAGGTTATTTGTTTAGCGTACATTATCGTAAAGGAGGAAAGTAAACCTTTTAATTGGAATTTCATATGACAGCAAAAGATATTTCGAAATGCATTGATGCATAAACTCTTAAAAGGAAATCCTTATGATTCGATTCACTTTCACTTTAACAAAATCGAAAGAAAAAAACGTATACAGGAAAATAGTAAAAACAAGAGTGAAAAAAAAAAGAAAAGAAGACCATATGTACCTTTCCGTTAGACTCGATGACACTAATTCACTTACGTAAGATTGGATAAATGTGTTTATAGGATGGCGCGGTTAGAACCGCAGGTAACGCTTCGAATCAATAAACTGGAAGTGTTCAATTTAGTTAACTAAACATCGTCAACTTTGAGATTGAGGGCGGCGATTTTGGTATGTTTTTTGGTTTAAATATACTTTTGCTGTTCATAAAAACTATTCCGTCTGTCGCTCTACACTCATTAAGAGTTTTCGTCGCAAAATGTATCAAAAATCCATCCATCCATCCAAGCGCGCTACAAGTGAATTTACTTAGAACGAGCACATTAATCGTATGTACTATATATGAGCTTTTCCATACATACATACATACATACATACATGCACGCGTACATACGTACGTATAGTTCGTTTTAAAAGTTTTGCATAAACCATTGGCCAACCTTTGCGCAAACAAATGAATGAAGTATCGTTGTTTGTTATGCATATAGGTTCGTAGGTTTATTTATTTATTATTGCGAAAACAAACGTTAACAACAAAAACAACAACAAAAAATACCAACAACAATAATAAATGCAAGAAAAAGCAATTATGTGTAAAAATGTTAACCGTTCTCACCGCACGCAACAAACTTAATAATTAAACAGAGGATTTTCCGCATGTAATACCGAAAATTTCCTGATACGTAAATGAAGCGAACAAAACAGGAAAGCGAAAATACAAAATGAAAAAGAAACTGAACAAACATTTAAGGCAGACATGAATTAAAGCCAAAAAAAAATTCATTTAAAAAATTGAATTAAACTGTTTTTTTTTTTTTTTTTTTGGCTGGAAAACTATTTGGCTGCGGTTTGGTACAACAGATGTTTTACGATTCCCTTTTAAACGGATGTATCGTTATAAACGGAATCAATCGATGCCGATATTATGCTAAGAGAGTTTCAAGAAAATTATTCTTATTTTCGTTTAGCTTTCCGACATTAAGTGTAAACAATAAACAGATGTTGAAATATCGCACTTAAGCCAAGAGAAGACGTGACATACTTACTGTTACGCAAAAAAGCAAAACTTTTATCTAAGCAGACATTGAAACGTTATAATCGGACATACTACACGACATCATGGCAACTTCCTCATCATATCTTAAATTATTCGTCTCAATCAACTTTTAGTACACTTCGCCTATTGTGGGCTAAAACATGTCAGTGGACAAACATTATTCGTAAATATATTCGTAAATTTTAATCTAAAAATACCTCTGTAGACATTAGTGAGAGCGAGGAAAAGGTCGATTTAAAAATCGGTTACGAATATGATTCCAAACCGACTATTTTACAAGGCAACGAATCTATCGCCCAAGTCCTTCAAGATGCTAGATAACATAGATCGGTACTAATTTAATATGTCACGCAGCCGTAGACATGTACTCTAGGATGTGCAACGATATTCCACCACAATTAACCAAAAGGGTTTCACGTTTCTTAGTGTCATTTCGTCTCTTTTCTGAAAGGCCAGAGATCATATCGGACGAGTTGAGAAGTCGTGAGAATGCCATTGAAAGTTTTCAGTGCCGGCCCGGAATAAGTGCTAATCGGAAGAATGTAGGCGTAAACTATAGGATGAATGCAATAAAAAAAACATTTCATTAAAGCGGAAACATTTTTGCACGGAAACCTAAGGAAGATCAACGAAGTTTTGGTTTGTCTTTGCAGACCACTTTCCACTGACGTCTCCCTCCGTTTCAGTCATTTTGGGTGGAATACAACATTCTTAATACTTTACACCAGTTGTCGTACAAGAGTATACCAAGTTTGCGCGGACGTGTACAACGCTCAGAAGGACTTACGAAAGACCCAACTTCCAATCCATCTAAGCTTGTCTGTCCATTTGTCCAATTTTTTTCTTGTATTCAACCTGATGAACCAGTGCGATATTTGCGATATTTTGATGAAATTTCGTACACTGACACATTTTGGCCCAGAGACGAATGCCAATGAAAATGTTGCAGATCGGACAACTTTTATTACCGCCTTTCATATACGACCTTACTATGAAATATACTCATTTTTGTCTTAAACGAAATTGTTTAGGATATTTAATGATGGGCTTTGTCACTCTATAGTATGTTAATATTAACAGTCATCCATACGTCCATTTGCTTTCAATTAAAAATAAAGATATCTGTACCTTAAATTAGGTCGAAACTAATTGCCGAAAATCAATTCCTATTCAAGGTAGAATGCAAAAAAAAAAAAAAAAATACAAATTTATCTATCGCACTATTACATAAATCCATTTTAATATTGCTTAGTTTCATTCGTGATCTAATTAATCCCAATGATAATATAATAATAGAACTAATCGACGATAAGATTCAATAAAATAAATTTGACGTTATTACAACAATAATAACAATAATCATAATAATAATAATTGGGGGGGTAAAGGAAGAGCAATTTCTACATTAAATATGAGAAGTGTAAACACTTCAGCAGAATACGGCTCACCGTTAAATGCCCTGCACTGCCTCCTTTGATACCGTAACACATATAACGACTATTGAAAATGAGGTGTTTTGTGGAAAGCGATCGAAAAATTCTTCTGATCCGAACCGATCGATGATGTTAATCCTTGTGCTAGGTCAGTGTACCAAATTTCGTCGAAATAGCACAAAAATTGCGATGTGTACGGACACATGGACAGACAAAATCTATTTTCAAAATGAATCGGTATAATAAAAGGTAAGTCTATCTACCTCAACTCCTTCTGCATATTGCTTGCGTCCGCCCTTACTTAATATACTTATATACTCTCTCTAAATAACTTAATATACTCTTGTGCCACTATTGGTGGTAGGAGCGATCGAATCGTCGAACATAACCTATTAAAAATAAATTGGATTATTACAGTTTTACGACCATTCCTCAGATAGCGTGATATTTTGGTAAAGTTGTCACAAACTGTTGTAGAGTATTTAATAGTTGAATTTACCGGTTCAGAATGGCTAAACTTGTTATTTACAACTTTGATTTATTAGGGCATTTAAAAGTTTCCCCAAACTGAGCAGCACTTTTTTACTTTCTCTTTCATCAGCTCAATATTATTACAGCTAAGTCTACTGCTACAAAAAAAAAAAAAAAAAAAAAAAAAAAAATTGATTGCAAAACCCCCGACGTTATTAGTAAGTTGTAGCTGTACGCTACACTATTTTCAATGGCCTTCCGCGATAATTTTACAAAAAATATTCCGCTTTTTTTGTTTCGCATGTTTCTTCCTAATCTTCCTCTTATCAAATATCACGAGTAACGTTCTACTGCAAAAAAAGGAAAATGCACTTGAGAAGTCTTTATGACCTTAACGACAACTATGTGATACGTTAGGTATCCGAAATGCTGATCAAGCTTTCCAAATTTCCTTTTTTGCGCAACTTTATTTAAACACAAACATATTCAATTACATGGTACTACTTATACGCCCCAAAGCATTTAAACAAAATTATATTTAAATAGTTTTATAGTATTTTTTTTTCATCTTTTGTGCATTTAATTATTTCCTCAGCTTTAACTGAACTAAGGATATTTACGAGTATCCTTTATAAAGTTTTGTGTACTGAAAATTAAAAAAAAAAAAAAAAAAAAAAAAAAACCCTGTTTTACGCATAACGTCTAGGAAATTTTAATTCTCCCAACTACAAATGTTGTATAATATCTTATTCGTTCACTTGAAGTGTCCTTCAATTCCCAAACAACTGTCAGTATAAACAAGAGCAAGGAAATAAACATGTATTCTGTAAAGCATATTTTTTTTTATTCGAAAAAAAAAAAGCAGCAAAAACAAGAAAGAAAAATGTGGTTTTTGTTATTATGTGAAAACAGTTACCATAACTTTGCAATCAGAAGACCAATCCACTAGTCATACTTATCCACACACATATATATGCACGTATGCAAAATGTTTTCTCCGTTCTAACCCAGTTTTATGCAAACTAACCAACTATTACGGAATATGGAAAAATGGCAACTATAAAGGGATTAAAATGAATATATGTTTGCAAGTGACGATGAAGTGCAAAGAGAAACAAAAAAACAAAAAAACTAAAATAAACAAATAAATAAATAAACCAACAAAAAAACAAAAAAAAAAAAAAACACGACAGCAATGAAAGTAAGTAATAATAAAAAAAAAAAAAAAAAAGTCAAAATATTTGCAAATAAACTAAAGATGCTAACGAGTACATTGTGAGGTTAGTGGCCAGCACGTAGTTCTTGCTCGGCTTTGTAGCAATTTATTAAAAATGTGAACAGCAGTTTAGAAGGAACGGCAAAAACAACAATAAAATCAACAGGCCGCGGCCCCAACAAACGAGGAAAAACGGGGGGAGAAATCGCTGGCGCTAAGAAATCGACACAAATGCGCACAGAGCACTGAATTAGTGCAATAGCGAAATAGTGAATAGTGGGCTCGTTAAGAGCGCTCTTCCATTGCTTATATATATATATTTTTTAAGCGAATTTATTTGAACATGTCGCAGAGACAAAATCACATTTAAAGTGCAAGGATGGAAAAAAAGTGAAAAACACCCTTCGAGTCCCTTCGCGTTGTTGTTGGTATTTTTATTTATTTATTTTTTTTTTTTTGACTAAAACATATCTTTACTGATACTTTGTTCCCATTACTTGAACCTTTTTTCTTATTTTTCTTCTCCATGTTCTTAGTCTTAGTCTTTTTCTTGCTCTTATAAATATCTAGAGATTTGTCTAAAATATTCCGCACGCATTGGTATGTGAGTTGTTTTGCATTAAGACATGTTGCTGGTTTATCATTTGTTATCGTGCGTGTTGCTGCCATTTGCAGGGCTTCAATTGCCAGCATCAACCGACCGATCTCCCTCGTATTGGATGGATGCGTGTGTTGCTGACTGTTTTACTGGTTTTTCTCTTTCTTCTTTCTTTTTCTGTTTCGTTTTTTTCTTGCCTTCGACTTTGCAACTACAAGTTTATTTGTTGATGTCAAAGTATGTATGCATGTGTATGCGGATAATTGATGAAACTATTTAGAAGCTCACTTGAGAAAGTTATTTTACAACGGTTAAGGTTTCTTGCAAGTGTACCACGCAAACATTTCGATAGTGAAACGACACAAGGGATAAATTTTCAATGATTTCGAAACGAATAACTTTTTGAATGAATTTGCGTTTTATCTACGAATTAAACCGACTGGCATGTAGTCTCTTACACCTCGAAATAGGTTTCAATAAAACGGCGAGACTTTCCCATAACATTTTTATCTTTTCATTTTTCTTTCACAAGTCGTTTCTCGATAATTCGCTCTCTGCTCTACCTGCCTGCTAGACAGGACGCGAATGAGGACATGAGGAAATCCTTCTTAGGGATCCATAACGATTCAAAACTGTGCTTGAACGCACCTTTAGTCATCTCTAGTAAATCTGGTATCAGACTAGAGTTCACTTGAGTTTAAAGGGATAGTTTTCGAAGTTCGTCGTAACGTTGGCATACTCGCACTTAACTAATCGAGGTCATATACTGAAATGAATCAAGAAAATGCAATCTTCTTCTTATCGCAAATATTGTGTTGT
This sequence comes from Glossina austeni, assembly GCA_000688735.1. Lineage (NCBI taxonomy): Eukaryota > Metazoa > Arthropoda > Insecta > Diptera > Glossinidae > Glossina > Glossina austeni. Next base: position 628,422 of record KK502407.1, read on the forward strand.
ATATCGTAAAAGAGTTTTTTTAGATTCGATTCAATTTTTTTCTTCAGTGGTAACTATTATAGCAGCAGGCGGCAGGAGTACTTCTGATGAGGAAAGCTTCGTTTTTTGAATACCGTGCTTCTTTTGCAATTGCAGAAAGACTTGTTAGGATTCTTGTTCTTTTGATACTCTACCCTACCCTACCTGTGATAGGGACATATGCAGCACCTGTAAGGATTTGACATATATTCCCATTTCATTGGATCAATCGATTTGTTGAACAGATTTAAGCATGTCAGTCCATCTGTACGCTTAATGCTTGATACAAGCGATAGATGTATACACCTAAGGGTAAGTACTTTAAAGGGCAATTGTTATGACCAGTCTTTAGAGAGTTGTTAAATACAAAAAAAAGGGAAAACACTATAGCACCGATAAATACCTTACACAACTACGCTATTTATAACGACTTTTCAGGGTAACATGTTACATGGAAAGTGCTCGAAAATTCATTCCCATCCAAACCATTTTCAATAGCGTTCAGCCTTGAGTCTAAACATGTTGGTGCCCCAAATTTTATGAAAGTATCTCCAAAATCAACAAACTGTAGGTTGAACGCGAAAGAGTAAAAAGGTAACTCTGACTTGATCGGCATAATGAAAGGTGGATCTATCTCACGTCTTGTTGGTACGACAAGTGGTGTGAGGTATAAAAAAAAAATCGTATCAAATTTCAATTTTTGTTTTTATTAAATCCTTCAAAGACACAGAATATTTAGTTTTTCGTTTTCAAATAAAACTTTCACGAGTTATCCTGTCGACCGTGATGATCGGGAGTGTGTCTCCAAACCTCAGTACCTTTTTTCGTATGTCTAAAATTTTCGTCAAAATACTTTTTTCGATATTTTAAGAAAGATTTTGTTGTAATAAATCACTAAGGGCATGTCCCACATTCGGGGGAAGAGAGAAAGAGATAGGAATTAGCTGCAGCCTAGTAGTTGTGTGCCTTCAATTTTTAAGTGTTATACCCTCAACGACCGATCTACGATGAAATTCGCTCTACCGCACTGAGATTTGAGCCCGCGGACATTGATCGCCGAATCGTTGGCTTGCCGCTGACTTGCACTCACGCTCACAATAGGCAAAAATTTATACCTCACAAACAGTAGTTTGAAACTTTCTGCAAACATATATCAGCACTTCGATGAAAGAGAACAGCGAAACCGTCGTTAACAGACAGACAAAAAGACTACAACTTATAATATGTAAAGAATATTGAGTTAAAAGCAGCTAAGAATTTTTCTTAAGGCTAATTTCAACGTCAATATGAAACTAACGCCGATTGATCAATTTGCGGTGGGTATCAAAGATATGACTTAAGGCGATTGTAATATTCTTACTTGCTTTCCTACTTTCGTTAAGGACGGAGTGCCACTAACAAGCTGGTTTTTATTTAGTTGCATATTTATTTATTTTTATTAACAATGAATAACAGCAGATTATGATCTAACGAAACGTGAGAAATGCGAAAAAGGAAAAATGAAAAGAGAACAACGAATTGAAAGTCAATTTAATACGAACCAAGAACGATTTCCTATATTACAGGGAAACGGCAACTGCACTTCACTTTTAAAATTCCATATTATAGGTATGTCCATAAAAACTGCATCAGCTTTGCTACCGTTAAAATCCTAAAATAGCCAACATACTACCAGGCAGAGCTCCGTAAAAGCAGTGAATAAACAAAACAAAAATCCCATACTTTTTATGTTTCACCCCTATAGCAAAATTTAAATGTACATCTCTTTGTATATATGTACATATATATATATATATATATATATATATGTAAGCTTATATATAAATTTTTTTTAATTTGCTTTTGTAACCAACGCCGCCGGCGGTACAAGGGCGTGCTAGGTTTGTGCGAATGTATGAAACACTCAGAAGGGCTTGAGCAAGACTCACCTTTACTTATAGTGATTGCTAAGCTTGTTTGTTCGTCTATGTGTCCGTGAGTTGTTCCGCTTAACCTAGGAAGATTGCTATTCCAATTGTTTCGGGTCGGAGCACTTTTTCGATCATTCGCCATATAAATAACTGTAGAGTGGCGGAGGGTATTTAGCTATGGGTCATGGCCCACTGTAGTGTTTTCACTTGTTTTCAAATAATTTTTGCTTTTATAATTGTACGGTTGACCGCAAAATGTATATACAGTATGTGTTTGTTGAATATAAATACGTATGTGCATGCATGTGCAAGTATTTATATAAAATATATTTGGTTTACTTTGCTCTTCCATTATATTCTCCTCATGCACCGGTAAACATTATTGCCACCACCACCACCACCAACAGGTTTAAAGTTTCAATTGTGTGCACAAGTGTGTGGGTTATAAGTTTATAAAATTTGCAAGAATTTTAAAGAATTTTCATTTGACTTTTGTTTGTTTGGAATTGTCTTCTATTGAAAAGTTTTTATTTAAAGAAAAGATTTAACAAGAAATTTTTATAAATTTTTTATGATACGAAAATGTCAACGAGAAAGGAACTTTTGCTTAAATAAATTCAAGATTTTTCCCTTTTTATCTATTTCTGAGAATTTTGTTGCACGAATTCATCGTCAAATCAAATATTAATAATTTGAAAAAGTATGCTTTTGTTTTCTTTTTTTTTTTTGGCAAGCAACTAAAAGTAGGCTGTAAAATAATTTCAAATTTTTATCATTTACCCGCACAAGTTTACTATGATTTTAAGAATCAATCTTAAAGCTTACGTGAAGATATTTGATTAGTATTGAAAAAGAAAAAACCTTACGCATGAAATATATTTTAATTTTAGCCGGAATATCATTTATATCAAATTGGGCGTGGCTCATACTTAAGCTCGCCTATCAACAAGCAGATTAGAATTAAACTATAAATTAAGTCGAGCAATCCTTCTTCGCTGTACAAACAGTAATCGCATTACCTTAAAAAATATTCAGAAATTTCTTTATAACAGAGAGTGTTTGCTATATCGGGCAAGACTGGCTAGATTACAGTATATTGGCGCATTATCTGTTTCGTTAAAAATTGATTTTGAAAAAAAAAAAAAAAAAAATTGATAACAAGTAAAAAGTAGTAGGCCACTATTGAACACCCTTTTCTACTCTACAGTTATTCATATAAGGACTTTGTATGGGAAGTAGGTGAAAAAGTGTTCCGATCCGAACTATTTTCAATAGCACTCGTGTGTGGTAAAGCAAATTTCATGAAAAACATCAAAAGTTGCCATTGCAGCCATTATGTTTGAGGACGAGGATATAGTAAAGGAGATGGACAGACGGACACACAAGATTTACTAAATCCTTCTGCGTGTTGCATAAAACGGTGCGAGCTCTATATACACTTGCACCACAACTGGTGTGGAGCATGTGAATGAGCAATGAATGAAAATGAAATGAATGAAGCAAATGAATGAAAATCTCTCAATGCTTTTTCACCCAAACTATTATCGATAGCTGATGCATAAAGTATTTCCGGATGTATGCATATAAGGGAGTCTGTTTAATGAAATTAACTCAGAGTCCACGAACATTATGAGTAAGCCTTCTATAGACGCAAATAATCATAAGAATGTAACAAAAAGGGCGTAATGAAAAGTGCAGCGTATGTGTTTAGAAACTTTGGACTGAATGCTTAACAACAGAAATGTAGATTGAAATGGCAAAACTTTGATATTATATTAATCTGACGTTTTAACCTCTCACAGAGTGAATGATGTGAACATTGAAGGCAAAAAAAAAAAAAAAGAAAAGAGAAATGAGTGAGATTTTTAAAACTAGAATTATACTCGACATTAGTGGTAAGAACGTTGTTTACGGCTTCTAATGTTTAGTTTACAATTTTTAAATTGTACTATTTTTTGGTTATTCTAATGTACTATTATCCTGTCTGTATGCATTATGTATTATTCATCCAATACTATTGAAACAGTGGCAAAATTCTTGTTAACAATAGAAAAGAAAAAAAGAAAAGAAAAGAAAAGAAAAGAAAAGGAAAAAAAGAGGACCATTCAAATACAGTCTTCCCAACAAGTAAATAAAAGATAAAAAGAGTTTTGTATCCTCCTCTCCATTTGCTTTTCTCATATTTTTCACATTTTCGATCTGTTGTACCATGCTTTGTGTGCACGTACCTAAGCTTAAATGGCTTTTCCAGACTACACACACGTACAGTTAGTTGATGCTGTTTTTCTTTTTTCCATGTTGAATTTTAAAAATAGATTTCTCCCCTCTATCTGTCGTTTATAGTATAACAAAACTTAAAATCTATTGACTTTTTTTGCCATTTCATTGCATTTTCTCTTCTTTTCTACCTTTTTGTTTCGCCTTTAAAAGGCTCCTGCTCTAAATGCAAACTAAATTTGTCTACTTATAGATAAATGTACGAGTATGGAGGTGTGAGTAATAAATTTTATATATATTGAAGAGACCATTGATAGGTTATTTATTGTAAACAATGTAACGGTAAACAATGACGAAAATGAGTAAAAATAACCGATAAAATGGTAAAAAATTGTTTCCTCTGACGTACGATTATTTTATTTTGATTTTTTTACACTTAAAATATTATGTTCAAATAATTTGTTCATATGTGTGTAATACCAGCATTACCAGAGGCACACATTATCATGTTACAAAGCTTTGTTGGCTAGAAGGCTTTGGTCGTCGTTACAATCGCCTGACATACAAAGGGAACTACTCGGCGTAATTATTTATTTTTCTTAAGTGGATACTATTAGCAGCAGAGTACTGCAGGTGCAGGTGCAGGTTAGGTTAGGTTAATATGTCAAATATCTTTACTCCCGAAGTGGTTGAAAACGGACTTGCTTTCAAGCTTTCCTAAGCATGAAAAAATTGACAAAACGTAGAGCATATAAATATTTATACGCGTATCATGATATTCAGCTGTAAACGAAAGTTCGGCGAGTCCCACAAAACTATTAGGGAACGATGCCTCTTCATTGCTTTCAAGAAGGATTTAGAGAATAGAATGCGACAAGCTAAGTGTTTCACCTCTAAATTATAGATAATAGAGGCTGGCTGGCGGCTTTTGGTATTTTTAGGGAATCAGCTTTCCTTTCTCCAACTTCCCTTTTCCGCCTTCCCGAAAATTTTAGTGCTCTTTTTTATGGCTTTTGAAGCAGTCATCGGTGTTCTTATGACGTCATTTGAAATTAGAAAACCATCCACAAATTTATTTCAGTCAGACAGTCAAGTGTCGCCATAACATCTTTCAAGACACGACTGATTTTTAACGGTATTTGTTCTTACCAAAAAGCAAAGTTTAATCAATAGGCGAAGCTCAGCGTTTCGCATTAAACTAAAACTTCTGTAAGCTAACCACTGTAAACTAACTTTCAGAATGTCATGAAATTTTGAAAAGTATTGGTTGAAGATTGGTCCTACCCACACCCTACCCATCGTATGGGTCGGTCGACGATGTTACCATATATTTGCTAGGCCAGAGACTTATTGAGTGACAACAGTAAAAGAAGGAAATTTTAGGAACTATTTTAATTTATTTAGACTTACTAAAGTTGGAAGTAAGGACATACACTAATCCGAATTTATTCGCAACTTTATGTCGGCAAATTAGTAAGTGAAACTTTTGCTCGTACCTCCGATATAGATTTTAATGAAACATTCGTGCTATTATAGTCAGCTTTAGTAATGGCAAAGCCAGTGCAATTTGATTTTCAACTCATTCTCAATTAGACCTTTTTAGCCACACGATATTTAAAGCGATATATATTTGATTGACTTTCTTTATTTTTTTTGTAGGTTAAGTTCTCTTTTAGAGATTAGAGTTTATTAGATAGTAATTTGATGCGCCGTTGAAAGTTGTTGTAAATATTGGTTTGGACCTAAACACATCTCGTTAGCAATCGGAATAAAAAATCGAATATTGATATGTTTGCATTTCGATGTCCATCATGGCAGCAACAAAACCTTATGTGAGCCAAATTGTTACCAAACTTTTAGTAAATATTTGTTAATTGCATTTTTGTGGCCATCTTGCATAAGGAAAAAAAAAGAATGACGAGAGTCTTCCAAACAAAACAATTGGTTTTAATGTTATGTACAGTTAAACGTTCCCAGCACACATTAAGTGCTCAACTGTGCTTTCATGTCCACTACGTGTACACAAGTTTATATGACTCGAACGGTTAACTAGTTAATCGTGAGATTAGTAACAAAGCATTCTTCTCATTGTAACAACGTTCAACAAGTCAAGCAAAGCCGATCATTGATAACATTCTTTAGCACTATTTTCATCGTCTCCTGTTAACTAACCTAAACCACTTCGCTGAATAAAGTTATTCGTATAGCAACTTGTCAATCAAGCTAAGGTGTTACATGAGTAACATCTTAGCTGAAAAAGTAATTCAATCAAAACCATTTTCAGTAGCGTTCGTCCTTGGGCCAAGACACACCGGTGTACCAATTTTCATCCAAATATCGTAAAAATTGCGGCCTGTAGGTTAAACACGACAAACTAGCTTAGATTAATTCAGAAACTGATTCTGAATCGATCGATATAATAAAAGGTGAGCCTACCTCAAGTCTTTCTAGTGGCATGAAACCCCCTTTATATTACAAGCAGTATAGGATATGAAAATCGGCTAAAAAAAAAAAAAAACGAAAACACAACTTTTGCTACTCTAGGCAATCGGGTGAGTTCGACATATTTCTTCCATTTCTAATTAGGTACAGCAACATTATCTGCTGATAATGCGGGAGCTCTTGCATCGTTATGTCTGTTGTAGTTTATGACAGCGAAGAACCTGATTTTTTTTTGCCTTGCACTGTATGGGTGTCACCCATACCCATGGGTGTTGTGCTAATTTTTTTTTTTACCGCAACGCGTATATATAATTATATAGACAGGGCCAATCCTGGATAGGCGGCCGCTCTGTGCGATGAGTAATAATAATAATAAGTAATAAACTAAGAAAGTTTAAAACATCTGCCTCCAATACTGGAAACCAACATCTGGAAATTCTAGTTCACAACAAATGTGTAATAAAAATTCTTAGGATTAGCCGCAGGCCCATTTGGACCATGGCAATAAACTATACTAGGGATGAGTAACGTACGGTCCGCTTGCATTAAAATTTATGTATGAAATTTTTACTTTTTTAAAATTTTATATTTTTTTCTTCTAATGTTTGCTATAAAGTCTCGTTATCAGAAATCATTTTTAGTTCCGCAACGCGTTCCTGTCCAAAAAGGAAGTACCGGAACGATGTTCCGGAGCGTTCCGGCTCGACAACACCACTGGGTGTCATACAACTGACATTTGACCCATTTGCCGTGAAAACATTGCACAGACGAGCAGATGGACAGAAGGACACTCGGGTATTCATAGATCGGTTCAGAGTCTAATCACGATTTAAAGGATCTTTAAGCGCGTTCCGTGTGAATGTTGCGAGCATTTTGACCAGCATCCCGATTGTGGATACAAACGAAACTTATTTTTTCGCAGAAAAAAAAAGAACATCTATTTGTGTGAAAAAGCTAAAACAATATTGTGTAGCATATGAAAGCAATTTCAATTAAAAACGGTTTTACGAAACGAAACGGAGGCAAATCACAAACTAAGAGGCATTGAAAATGTTTTGAAAATGATCAGAAAGCCTTATTCATCTGTTATGTTGTTCAAAAGACCTTCTGCGTACTTATGACTTATCGGAGATTGTCGAGAAACCAAACTGTTGCGAAATAAATCGGAGAACATTTTTCAATCAAAACTGTCAGCTAACAACGCAACATTGATCAAACGCATTGCCTAGACTCGAATGAAAAAATGGTCACTACGTTCGTCGCACTGTTGTTGATACAGGTCGCCTGAATCATCCGAGATATTTCGCTGTGTGTGTGTCAGGAGAAAGTAGTCGCGTGAAACAAAGGAACACCAACATAAACAATGTGTTTTATATTTATAGCAAAGTGAAAGAAAAAACAAAAGAAAGAAGGGAAGCCTAGCAAGGAGTAGCAATAACAAAACAAATAACAAAAAAAGAAAGGAAAAAAACTAAAAAGAAAAATATGTTATGTGTGTGTTTGTGTTTGGCAAGTTTGCAGCTGAATAAGTAAATAAAATATATGCAGGAAGGCTGTTCGAACAGAAGCGGCCCCTTCATGGGAGTGTTCTTATCAAACATATTCGTGTTTTACGATAAAGTAATAAATAATACGCAACGAAGAATGCAAGCTATTTTTTCCCCGATCTATAACATATACATAAAATTGGCTATCATAAAAGCCTTGTGTTCCCAATGTTTCTATTGTATTTTATTTACGCAATGTTTGTCATTATTTCACTCAATGTGCGCCTATTTTGACGGTTTTCATGTACTACATTATATAATAACATATATGATATTATATTTCTCCGAAAAATCCGTCATACTGACGGGTACATTTTGTGAAACGCCACAGCTGCGAAAACGGAGATAAAAGGCTAACATTTGGCACACACATCCTCCGATCAATTAAATAATCCAAAGCTAAAAAATAGGCGTACTTTGTCTACATACTCGCTCACAAGGTCGAACAAGGTCGCTCAGCATGAAACAATTTCGAAAAAGGATATTTATGAAAAGCTAAATACTTAAATGTTTGCCAGACCCAGTCCAAAAATGGTCTCGATCGTTTTATTGATGGCATGACAGTTAATGGTTAGATAGGGCAGTTAGCGTATACACCCCTTTTTTCCTGCATTCAACAACTTGCGGTATTGAAATTCTTTGTAGTTTCTAACGTCATTTATTATCTTATCGTTACCAAAATAATAATACACTTGTTTCACTAATACTGCTTACACTAAACAAACACTATACACTTACACTACAGATAAACATGTACCAGAAATGCTTTCATTTATTATTACATATTACATAACGCAGGTATAACACATACATTTTAGTTCTTTTTTCATCGAGTTGGAATTCTAATTCAATTCCAAAGTTGGAATTCTAACTCCAATTCTGTAGAGCCAATGTGATGAATACAGTCGCAGAGGATCAGAAAGATCAGAATTCAAAATCACAACATTTCTAGGATGCTGGTTTTAGACAGTGAAGGCGAAAAGGGGATGGTTACGTTAGAAAGAATTAAAAAACTCTAAAAATCGTCTGAACTGAAGTTCGAATTTCCACCCCACTCGTCATAGTTTTCATCTCTGGATCCACGCAACTATATTGTATAACTACCAAGGTTTTGAGGTCGAATAACGTGATCATTGCCTCACGACAACTGAAATGTATTTTAAAAGTGTTGCCAAGTAGTTGTATAAAAAGAGGGACGAAATTGTAGAGAATCGTTGAACTAATTGTATCACTTTAGAAGACGGGTATGGGGTGAGGAATAAATTCAAATTTTCTTCCCACTTAATTCTGGAAATAATTTCAGTGTTTTTTTTCTCGAAAAATATAATCAGTAAGTGATTAGTACAAGAAACTCTTTAATTTATTTTTATATAAATTATGTATTATTTATTATTATGCGTAGTATCGCATATAATAATATTGACAAAATTTTAAAGCAAAGTATTAAAGTTTAGAAAATGTTTCCTTTGAATATCATAAAAATGATATTTTCATGTGTTCGAAATCCGCCAATATAAAGGATCCATCATCTGCTTTCACGTTATAAAGATGCCTTGCCCTTGTTCAGTATGATTTCATGCTCCTTTTATTATTTATATGTTTGCTGAATTTTTCAACGATAAACAGTTTCTCATAAAAACAATAAAAAGTCAACCACAGTCAACAGCTATCGTAAAATGAGGAAAGTCAGCGCAATGAGATTGCGACGGTAGAACGTTAGAAAACCGCACCAACAACGTTAGTTAAATGCTACTTTACACTTGTTCGCTTGTTATGCGCCCATTTGGCAGCATATTGTTAATGTTCGAATAGTTGTAAACAATTCAAACTCATTTAACAGTTTATTTGGGTAGCTTAGGTTGGGAGACGAACGTTGTTGGCAAACAGGATATTAAAACGGATATGAAAGGCCGTAAAACGATAGCGGATATTTATGGGTGCAAGTTCGGTTACTCGGTTACACAATTCATGGTTATTCGGTTCGGTGAGTTTAAGGCATTCTTCGTAAAAATGTTACAGTTATTTACGTATTTTTAGAACGTGTGTATAAATTGCTAAATATATTTTTGTATAACATACTTATAGGAGATTTAAAATAAAATATTTATAACATATTTTTTTCTTATTAAACATTTCTCTCTGGCTGATTAAACATAAAAAGAAATGACAGATGAACGTACATATTTAGGTTACCTATAAACGAATGGCAGTTGAATACTACTTACGTTTATTATTTCTATTTTCCTTTGCTTTTGCCCGCAAAAACAAAAAAGTTTAGTCTACAATTTCCTGCTGTTACTGATAGCGGCAATACCGGGAAAGGAAATATGTTCGGTTAGCTCTCTCGCAGTTACTCTAACAGCGATATATATAACGATGCCTTGTCTACTGTTTTGTTAAGAAAATTTCTACGGTTGCTTCAACATCAGTTAATTGTTATTTTATATTATATACAATATTTTATGGTTGATCGAATTAGTTTATTTTTCACTACTTATTTTCTTTACTTTATTTACTTATTAACTTATATTAAGTAGTTGTGTTGATATGGTAGCATTTTAAATATAAATTATACGTTACAGGCGCCCTCAGGCGCGGTGTACACAAAAAATCACTTATGAAAATCACGAAGAAAGCGATTCAATCAAAATGCATTTCTTGTAACATAAAATCTAGTTTATCGTACTATATACTACTTATGTCGATACGTATAAATAGATGGTTACTGGGGAATTCTTATTTATGAATGCTTAACACTACAGCTGCCGCATGGATTAATTTGACCTTTGGAATTTTAATTCTAAAAAAAAAAAAAACAAAGTGCTTTTAAAACACATAAAATTTCAATATGTTTCGATGGGTTTTTAATTATATGATAGGGCCTTGAAATAATCATCAGTCAGTATTTCTCTGACATGTATCTCTTTCAGTACTTATGGAGCACTTCGACCCCTCTCAAATATCATCGAAATATATTAAAGCAAATAATACACTAATAGTACTACCAACTTAAGACATTTGAATGCCAGATACTTATCACATTAATCTTGCACATAATGAAATTTTAAATAGATATCCAAAAAAAAATCCCCAAGTCCTAGGAAACGGTCAAATAAATTCTTAAAGACTGTGCTTTTTTTTCAAACTATAATTAACGGGACAATAAGTCACGGCGCTAAGTAATAACAAGAACATATTTTTTTTTTTCAATCAGTTTGCGCCAAGCTACTCAAAACACTTTCCAATTTCTTCCATAATGATGCCGTCATTTTGTTCCTATTTTGAATATAAAGTCATAAATAGGAATCAATTATAAGCAAAGATGCAACGATGTGAGAATACGAAAGGACAGTAGCCGAGTAGTCGAGTAGAGAAAGGGTCGCCTTTAACAATTCAATTATTGTGGGTTTAAATCTGGAGTGCGGTAGTGTTTTCGAATACAGGCGAGCATACGATCTAAGTTATCCGGCAACCTTTAAATCCATACTTCATTAATTTATTTGCAAAAGTAGAGAGTGAATAAATATAAAAAATAAAGACTTTTGTGTTGACAAGTTTCTCGGAAAAGTTGTAAAGAGATGTGTATTAAACGAATGCTTAATTGTATAGAAAAAACGAGTTCGTTCGCCACTTCGCTTAGCAAGATGCTCAAAATTATAGTTTGTTGCCTTCTAAAGAGACTGTTTTCATGAGAATCTTCATTGAGGAAAAGCTCTATCTATACAATCCAAACACTATTTTATAGTAAAATACTACAAAAGGAGATCATAGAGGTTCTTGTGAAAATCTTTACGTAGTCCGGATATCAAAATATGGTCCCATTTCTTTGTAATTTTTCGAATTCATGCCTTTTTGCGAAATGGTAAAAAACTGAAAATTCGGTAATCTTGTTATATGACGTCATAAGATCGAAAAAAATAAAAATAAAAAAAAACACAAAAAAGGTGGAAAAAAATCAAAAACTTTTGTCACAGTATGAGTGCTTGAAAACACGGCATTGACGAACCAATTATCTAAACGAATAGTTAATAGAGTACAAGTAAAAAGCCTTAGCTAACTTGAACTTGAACTGTTTAGAAGACGTGACGTCCAGTTTGAATTCGCCATCCAAAGTGTGTAATGCTCAATGAAAAGCATTATTAGTGCTCACGAAGATGACTATGACTATGCAATCAACGTCGTCAGTGACGCGAAAGAAGAAGAGCGTAGAAGTTTTTCTATTTGAAAAATCCAAGAAGTACTCGTACTATTAAAAGCAGAAGTCTGCTGACTTTTTCATCCACAACAATATTGATGACCATCGTCATCGTCATTATTCGCTAACTAACTCTGCGACTTAATAAGCAGCCATTGACTCAGTGCGCACTGTATCAAGTATCAAGTGTGTAGTGTTTGCCTGATAAATGCACAGCAAGGTAAGTAACGTTAGTCGAGTAGAAATCAATTTTTTTTCTTTGTTTTTCAATTTCATTACATATACAACTGCACATTCTATATATATAGTGCATTATATAGATATAAATAGGTAGATAGATGGGACATGTTAAGAGTGCATGTATGCAATGGTCACAAGAGCTTTTCAATTACAAAGTAAAAGTAAATAGAAATCTTGTACATCATGATCATGCTGACTGAGGGTATATGCCAGCCAAGTGGTAATCTCGCAGTGCGATGCTTGAACGGTTCTATAATATCTTTACAATATTGCCAGTTTTCCCATACGTTAGAGCATTGCTTTAAAGGAATATTTGAAAAACTCATCATTTCTTTCTCATTCATTTTTTTGTCATTAAAATCTTTTATTTTTATTAATGCTTTTGCAATAACTTAAGGCGTTAGTCTTATGCGCGTTTAGTTGTAAAAATGATTTTATATCATATGCACATGTTCACATACATACATTAACATATTTCAATATTTACGTGTAATATTTCAATATTTTCCTCACTCACTTACTTTGTTTCTTTTTTTTTTATTTATTTTTCTTACAAGCCGTAGTCGAATGGCAATTTCCGTTAAAGCTTTAAACGCCAAACGGTGTTCATGCACGCTCCGATATTTAAGATTTGCGTTGACTCAACAACATCGCAAAAGCAATTGCCTGTATATGGGTACAATAATGCAAATCACTTTATATATTATATAGATTGTGTGTAGTGATTGCACTCCGTTGTAAGCTGAACTATTTGTACACAAGCACAACACATCAACAACGCTACACATCAAAACATATTCAATCAGGCGTAAGATGTTTTCCATAAAAAACATATATTCGATAAAACCGTTATTTAAATTTGTAAATTATATTTTCGGATAAATTCCATGCAACGAATGAATTTTAATTTCGTTTCGTTCCAGCTTTTATTCAAAAAAAAAAAAAAGCATTTTTTACTTCTTTTTTAAATATAATTTTAGATTAATTTAAAAATAAATAATGATATAAATGCAATATGCAAACAACAACAATTGATATTAACTAAAAAAATGTAATAATAAAATGTAATTATTTAAAATGAAAAAATAAAGCCCAGCAAATGAACCATACAACCATACATACATACATACTCAGGATAAGCAGTTAGTGTATTGCATATGAATTTCAAGTCAATAATTTTACCTACAAAATTACTTAAATACGTACCCATCCATCCGTCCGTCCGGTGGAAAAGATATTTATAGGCAGTAGTCGAGGACTTTTCTTTGATTTTAATCTGATAAAAGCAGAGAAAATCCCATTTAACTAAACGTGCGGAAACTGTCGATTTCGCTTTTGCTCATTTGATCGATCTGTTGTACGACGACGAGTTTCAATGCGTTCCTGTACTCAGCCAGACTGAACGCCAAGTACGTTACACACTAGACACAGAGATAGTCGTTACTAATACTTGAAAAGAGAAGAGAAAGACGAGTCTTCGATAATTTGGAGTCGTCGCGAGCGTCCTGAGATGCAATGACCATATTCCCCTCACCCTTTGCTCTTTGCTTGAATCGTATCGACATGGGAGTAGCATAAAGCGAATAAGTGGACTCGAGCGTTCAATTGATCGCGTTTAATGACTAATAAAGGGTAGTAAGTACTAGTAAGTTACCGTTAGCACAGCGCAATATGGGCGCAGTGCAAATTTGATTTTAAAAAATAATGCAGATGTTGGGCCTTGACAACTTGAAACATCGAAAGACCGTAGATAGGTTGAGACCATTGGTGAAATCTACGTCTGGCTTGATCAGACACCACTTGTTTGTATCCGCACTACACGGGTTTTCTGAGCAACATAGCCGAGCTATTATCATTTAGATCCCAATTAACTTTTCAATGAAAACCGTAAAGTGCTGATAAATGAGTATATGTTTTTTTTGTTTCTAAATAACCAGCCGCTCAAGGGAACGTTTTCGATAAGTATAGACACAATATCGGCCAGAAAAGGTCGTACGTAAAGGGGGAGGACAGAAGACAATTGTATTTATGTACATTCAAGCTGAAGGTGGAAAAGCCCGGAACTGTGGGAAAGACCATCACAGGAACATTGCCTCAAAGGTGGTCAGTGCGGTTAAAACACGATTAGTCGCGTAAGAGCGGTAAAGCGTAGTAGCGGGTGGGAACGGTGAGAAAACCCTTTAGTCCTCTTAAGCAACTTAATCGGTATAAAAATTTCTTTGAAAATATGGCCCTCGATGTAGTTGCACATAAACGCAAGGCAGTCCATGCTTTCGTCCACACATGGCTGGATGTAGGACGTATAGAAGGTGTGAATATCAGTAGCAGCAAAGTAGTTCCCGCTCGGAAAATTTTTGCTTTACTTCTCTCTTGCGTTACGAGTCAGCATTTGGCATTACGGTCTATCCTACTTTCCCGATTTCACTCAGATATTTTTGTGAATTATGTGCTGCATGGTATCTTGTGTATCTTGTTTGTGCTTTGGCTCACACATAGGAAATCGTTCGTGAACACCACGAATAAAAGAATGCAGATTGACATATGGATAGAAGTACTCGAATAACGAACCGAGCATACTTTACATAAGGTCTGTGATATGCTTTCCTTCATATGTCGTTAGCACCATTTTTGCAACTAGACGCAGCTGATACGCATACTCAGGTCACGGGAAGAGAATATTCATGTCGCTCTTATACGAAGACTTTTCCACATTTTCACAATCCATTTGCTCTCTTTCGTGGTAGAAGACGTTTCATTGATTTTTTCAACCGATATGCTTCCAAATTTTAAGCACAGCGTAGATCTGGCATATCTGGGTAGGAAATCTTGTTGATCGTGCTGTGAATGCTTAAGCCCATGATGTTAGACGATAAACCACTAATACGCCCCTCATTTTGCTTAGGGAGATGATTAGTTCCCAAAGGCCCTAGGTCCATCTATCCTCTATCTAACATCCCTGCTTTCGTTTGGATCAAGCATCTGGTTGTGGGATCTAGGAGGGGGAAGCAACTTTATATTAGAAATGTTCAGAACTCCATGAAATACTATCAAGATATCCAAAAGCCTACAAATTGTACTTTGCATGAAAAGATTTCGCCAAATATTTCATCGAGCAGCTTGACAGAACCAACGTGATAATTATATTTTTTATTAAAAATGACCTGAGAAATAGTTTAAAAATTTAAAAAAAAAAAAAAAAACAAAAAAAAACAAAGAAGAGATCTTTAAAAAGTCAACCAACCACGGTATTCGTAACGTCCAATTATGCTATCATAGTTATGCAAATACCGAGATATTCTCGCATCTAAAATGCTCCCTAGCACATAACATTACATCGCATCACATCAAATATATATTCATTTATACAAGAATAATATCGTTTACATTCTCAAAAATACATGTCATTTAGAGTAAACGGTTTAATGTCAATATAAGCGAACTAAAGTAAAACTAAATAGCAACAGCAACAGCAACAGCACCAGCGCTAACAGCAGCACTAAGAACGAAGACTACGTACGAATGGAGTATGGATAGGGAAAGAACGCGTGACAGATTTATTTTAAAGTACTTCGATATGTTACCATATGCCCTACTGAACGTAAAATATCTCTATACTGTATATATATATAAATATATATATGTATGAATGCATGAACGAATGAATGAATGAAACATAGATAGTTATAATCATTGCGAAATTGTATACATTTTGTAGACCGAACCTACTAATCATTTCTACCATATGTACTTCAATATTATAACGCATCCAGTAGTAGTTACTATGGTCGTCTGTCTATGTTTCGTTACTGAAATTCACAAAAATTTAAATATCAAAGTATTAAATTATGTAAATGGGTGTGCGTGCCTTGCAACCCCCGGGTGTATGTACATATAAATGAGCTGTAGGGGGACTTATGTGTTAATGTTTTTGGACCCATGTAATTGGTTGTGCATGTTTGGAAATTATTTACGCATTTACGGTCATTTAGTGACTTCGTGTGTTATGAGTCTGTGGTTTGATCATAAAAAGAAAAAAAAAAAAAAACAAAAAGTAACAGCAGCATAATACAACAACAATAACGGTAAATTTCAATGTAAAGTTGTGGCTTTAAGCAAAAACCAGTTATTGCCTGCACTTTGGTCTTACACAAATCCATCAGAAAATATTATTAATAGGCTTTTCATCGTCATCATTTCATGCATAGGGAGTGGGCGATAAATTGTAAAGACCATAAAATTGTTTCACAAAAGGTCACTCTATTTGTTCAATATTTAATGACAGTGTTCAACAAGTTTAACATAATTTATTGAGGTTCGACGAAAACCTTTGGAGTATTAAAAACAACAAAAAAGATAAACTTTTACAAGTTTTCATCTGCTTTAAATTATGCCATAAAATGCGCATAAAATTATGCCATTGGGGGGTATGGTACAGAAAAATAGCGAGGTCTCTAACTATAACTATATTTGCCCGTCTAATGACAAAAATCGATTGGGAGTCTTCTGCTTTACTTGCAATCAGTTGTTGCCTCTACCCACCTTAAAAGACTGGCTTGATATTCATCAGTTGTCGGTCATACGATTTGTTCCAAGCTCTTGAACCTTACGAACTGAAGCTTAACGCCGTTTACAAGTACACTAAGTACTTTCCCAATGACTTGGATTGTTCATCGAGCATTGGAATCGAAGGTTGGGTTATTGCCGTACTGAGTTGTGAAACCTACAAGTAAGTAGTAAGAGTAAGAGTAGTAGTAAGAGTAAAAGTAAGAGTAAGAGTAAGAGTAAGTAAGAGTAAGTAGTAAGAGTAAGAGTAAGAGGCTTAAATCGATTCAATTGGATTTAATGACGTCTGTCTTGGCAATTTCTCTATGGGTTTATCGATGTATTTTGTAACAATCGAAGAAAGATTTATCGCAGATATATAAAAGAAAGCCTCGCTCTCGTTTCTGATTTCATTTACAATAGCCTACGTCTCTGCGACTGTGTATCAAAAATTTATGAAAATACCTTGATACAAAAATACATAGGCCGACGTCAGACAGAGAACCGTACATTCTTATATCGATTGAAAGAAAGATATATAAAAGATAGATCTGGATATTGCATATTGCATATTAAACGAACTTAATAAACATTCTAAATAAACAAAGACGAATGCTTCTTCATGTAAATGGGTGAAAAAAAATCCATCCATAAAGAAGAAAAAGGGGAATATTTAAAAAGATTTTAAAAGCTCTTAAACTGACTGCTTAAAGCACCTTTCCAACCTCTCTATAAAATTTAATTTAAGGCAAATTAATTCCATTACTTAAATTTAAATCACAAGGTCGCAACATAACACATACATCGATGGATTAATTTTACTACAAGAATATGCAAAGCAATATTGTGAGTTCGCCCATAAATAAATACGACAGAGACGGAAGACTGAGAGAAAAATTCCAAGAAAATCTTACATTTTCATTAAATTTTCTTCTTTTTTTCGCATACAAGGGGTATCATTGTATCATTGCGACGCTTGGGGAACCCATTTACAAGATTCGCATAACTGTAACGAGTAAAGTAAGTTATTTTATCGAAAGTTCAGCCCGCGTGTACTTCGATTTTCTTGCTTCTTTTTCCATCAATTTTTACATCTTAAGTAAGTTAGAGTTGAAAAAATTTCCATCTCCCGAATGTAATTTATCGAGTTTTTATTATGACTCATCCCAAATGTATACTTCATTATTTGGACTTATAACGCATTCTTATTCATTTGTTAAGTATCACATAGAGAGTGGGAGAGAGGGAAAGTAAATAAAAGCGCTTGTAAACTTTAGTTTTGCATAATTCAGTATCATCCGAATGTGACGTAACGTACTTTGAACAAGCATTTCCATGTTGCAACTGACAATGTATCTCCTTATGCAGTTGTGAATAAACTAAGAATGATTGACAGCCTGTCATCAGTCATTTGCGATCACATACACCATAAAACGAGAGGAATTTTAAAAAAATGCTGCCTTTTACGTGCAACTCTTGATTGATTAGTAAATTATCTGTTGAGCAGTTTGCATGCAATTTTATTTCAATTTCGTAAATAATTAGAGCAAGTAGAAAAAAAAACGTAATATTCGTCTTCAGATCAACCTTGAGAGCCCTCCACTCGGCCATATACGAAAACGACATATGCTCTGCATTGTATTAATTATTGTTTTAGTGGCTCAGGGAAATTGCTGTTAATATCATAATTTCGATAGCCCCTTATCTATATCCATTTTGGGTTTAGTAGAATGTTGGAAAGACAGCTGCTTTTTTTTTTAAGTTGCTCTCAATTGCCAGATAATACTTTTCTTTAATTTAACGAGTATTTAAATAAACATTTAGCTAACAGGAAGGTGGGACATACGTATAGTGCTAGTGATACGCAACAATGTGCCGAAAAAACATCGTTTTGCTAATCCCTTGAAATAAGAGCTTTTTAAAAAACAAATTGTATATAAATTCTGAAAATTTGGGAAAAAACTTGAAATACCCACGAAAAAATTTCTCACTAATAATGAATTCCTATCTACGACAATAGGAGAAGAAAATGATATTTTGAAAATTTCTCGATCGATTTAAGCTCACCTGTCCTGTTGGCTTATAAAACTGTTGTGTTCGGCAGGTTACGTTGCAAAACACTCAACTTTTAATATCTTGTAACGAAAACTGAGCTCCACTAATAGTTTGACACAGAATTTAACTGTAGGAAATTTTTCCATTTCTTCGGATCGCATCTCTTATACGGAATCTCATGATAAATAAATCTTCACATGACAGCAAAATCCTAATTTTTAGTATTCTATGACGAAGAGATAGGATTAGAAAATCTTTGAGAAGAAAATTAATTTTGCTGAGTTTGGATGCATTTCATTCCACGTTTTGTCCCATCTCCCATAGAAGGGCTCCCCGAAAACGTATGTCTTCTCATGCAAAGTTATGTTTTCGCGAAAATAAATTAAGAATTGTATTAGACGAAGTGGAGTAAGGGGTTTAACAGTTTGCCTAGCATGACTGCAATACTTGCAGTTGCACCTTTTCGACTGTGTTTTTTTTTTTTTTATGTCCCTTATGGAAATTTTGAATATTGTATTTGTTGTAATTGTTTTTCCCTTTTCGACATCTAGCAGAGCAAAGAACTATGGCCAGCGTCCAGTCCATTTTTGATGAAACTTGTCTTTCATATTTACCGTCTTTATCTATTTACTATTGTTCATAAATCTGTATTCGCAAGCGATGTTGGTGACGATATATGATAGAGGAAGCATACCTCATTAAGACTGCAATAAAAGGTATAACACGTTTAATGTTCCATTAACGCAGATAACTTACTTATTTAAAGTTTTCTTAATTGTCAGCAAGCGCATGTCGGACCGCCTTTGCTCCCTCTTAATTTTCAAATTTCTATCAGTTTTTGAATTTTCTAAATGAGTTCTCCGTACATTTCGTTCATAGTTAACATGCCCCACTAATTATTGCATTTTTGTAACTTCTGTATGTACAATATCTAGACTCTCTGAGGCGACAAGCGATCTTTCATTACAAAAGATATCAAAAATTACAATTGCTTGCGGATATCATCTAAGTTTAAAATTTGATGGAAAAATGAAGAATTTGAAGAACTTTAGCGAATGCTAGCGAGTAACTAAGAGGAACTAATTTTTCTTTTTTTATTATATGACCAATTACTGAGGAAACGCGCCCTATTCGTGTAATATGGTGAAGGTCGGAAAGAAGTAAGGAAAGAGAAAGGGACAGGAAAATGGTCACAGCCCGGTGGGTGTTGGCCCGATCGGAAGTAAGCGATATTTCCTACCTACTCAGCTACACATGCGTCTCAAGTTAATATGAAATAAAAATACAACACTGAGCGCATCAGCAAAATTCGCTTAAGGTAGACCGCCGCTGCAACAGCCTACAAAAGGTCGGAAATAAGTAAGGAAAGAGAAAGAGACACGAAAATGGTCACAGCCCGGTGGGTGTTGGCCCGATNGACCGCCGCTGCAACAGCCTACAAAAGGTCGGAAATAAGTAAGGAAAGAGAAAGAGACACGAAAATGGTCACAGCCCGGTGGGTGTTGGCCCGATTGCACGTAAGCGATATTTCCTACCTACTCAGCTACACATGCGTCTCAAATTAATATGAAATATAAATACAACACTGAGCGCATCAGCGAAATTCGCTTAAGGTAGACCGCCGCTGCAACAGCCTACAAAAAAAAGATTTCTCAAACTTTTTCTTGGATGGAAAGACGAGTAGCAGGCTAATAATATTTCGCGAATGTATTTTCAAGTCCAAA
Source organism: Glossina austeni (assembly GCA_000688735.1). NCBI lineage: Eukaryota > Metazoa > Arthropoda > Insecta > Diptera > Glossinidae > Glossina > Glossina austeni. The sequence goes on from KK502407.1 coordinate 649,312, forward strand.
AAGGAAGAATTATTTCTGAAATATATTAAAAAGCAGCAACACCGGGGCCATTTGCGGCAGGCACTAGCAGTTTCAAGAGCTCTTCTGTAAGCAGTATACCTCGGTCAGATGTCACATTTAAAAAAGCCAAACAAATCATCTAATCTGCATTCCTATATCGTCTAGTGCTTCGAGAAAAATACATTTCAAATGTGACGTCATTCTTGACGAGCTAAGGGATCAGTTAATCCAATAAAAGGGCAAAAAAATTAATTTTTTGAAAAACGGTCTACCCTTCCCACGATTCCATTCACAGATACATTTCAAGGTGAGTATATTCTTCCTGCTTTCCGCGAAACTAAGTCGACGTCAGAAATATAAGAAACCTGCAGGACTTCAATTCACTTATTTTCGACTCACCGCAACATCTCTATTCTTGGCTTAAAGTTGTTATACAATACATGCCAGCGAGGAGACACATCATACGATGCATTTGGTTGTGTGCTTTTTCCGAGCACGAATACAGAGACGACTTATTTAAGTTGCGCATATGACCGAAAAACTTTATCTGCAAGAATGCATTTAAAATCGAAGGTACTATTGGTGTTAAGTAAATTTGAAAATCTGGGAAATCGCTTCAAAATTACTGTCACAGTTTCGCTGATGTTTACATCACTTGCGGTATACTAAGGCTATACTAAGTTTGTGCGGACATATGCAACATCCCTAAGGCCTTGAGATAGAACCATCGATCAGAGGTGGTTCTGAATCGATTTAAGATTGTCTCTCTCCATCTGCACGTCTGTCTATCATGTCTTCTTGTGGTCAACCTACACGTCGTAATTTTTGAAACATTTTCATGTACTTTGTGACACCGACCTTTTTTGTCCCAAGGATGAACGCTACGAAAAATGATCGGAGCGAACAACTTTTTCGAACCGAGCCGTATCTCGAAACTGTAAGATGGTGTAAGCTGTTTAATGGTATGCTACCGCCCACTATAGCGTTTTTACTCAATTTTTTACTCAATGTTTTCCTTAATAAAATATCCGCGTTAAGTTCGACAATTATTTAAATTGTTTTGTACGTGCAGAAAATCGTCTTCTTACCTTATACACACGAGCTCAAGTGTTTATTTGAATCTGAATTTCGAATTCTCCCTTTCCCCCCAAAAAACAACTAACGGGGCCCCGAACTATTCCGACAATTACTCAAAACTGCTATAGGAACTACATGAACTGCTACTGCATGCAGTCGGATTAGGTTTATATTATTTATACATACATCAGAATATATTCAGAATATTTACATGGACCTATGGCTGATATTTATCGAAGAGTAAAACAAATTTCTTTGTTGCTCTTGTATTATTCGAGTGAGCGAAAACTAGGATTTTCACCCTAACTTCTCATTAGATAGCGTGCATGCATATGGATTGTCCAAAATAGTCGCCAGAGCTAAAACCAGCTTTTTTTGTTATTGAATACAACGCACACACACACACACACACACTCACACACAAAACGATGCAACGATGCGATCTTACAAGTTGCATGTGCTCGCCAACAGGGTGACTAGTGAACATATGTTCGTTATTGTCTGCCTCATGCTCATCCTTGTGCTGAAATTGCAACAACGACTTTAACAATTCATTTAGGAAAAAACGATTTTTTCTTAACTCGTGAGGCTTCGTTCGATCTAGATTTTTCTTAAGATTCCTTTCAACAAAAACAAGAAGAAAAAGTGATCATTTTCTCTTTCATTTCAGTCAAAGGTTTTCATGATCGTAATTAAAAAAAAAAAAAAAAAAAAAAAACATGGAAATATGATTTTCATTTTATATAACAATTTACACAGTACCGTTAAATCGTAAAAAAATGCTTCATACATTCAGATATGTATGTGTACTATATACACGATACGAATATTCATTACCTGCAACTAAATCGGCCACGAGTAGTGGTTTAGAAAAAAAAAAAAAAATTCCCACAAATCAAACATAAAATGTTTTTCCATCTATTCTAATGAGCTGATTGCGAAGGAATTTTAGAACTTTCGCAGGTCATAGCGCATTTATTGCCTACTTTTGGGCAGCAGACGGAAAGTACGGAAAGTAGCAGAAACTAGTAGTAGATGCAGAGATGGGTGAAGATGGGAGTGCCTGAGTGATAGGAAGAGATATAATTTCATTAGCGCTTTTTTAGGTTTTATTTTTTTTTTTTCTTTTTGGAAACTTATATCAAAGTTCAGTGCATCACGAATAGGATGAAACCACGTTTTTATTGAAACGATATTTCAACGATATTTCGAGTAGAATTTGAAATGAAAGTTTCTAATACGCTAACATAAAGTGTAGTAAAATTAAAACTGAAAATGGAATGGAAATATTAGCAAAATAAATTTAAAACAAAAAAAATTTCAATGTGGAAATAATGAGAAGAAATATTTTCTATATAAAATTGTTTATATTGTTATTATTTGTTAAAGAAAAGAAAAAATACATAAAAGTATTTACTTACATTTTTGGTTTTTAAGTCGTTTGGATCTGACAAATTTGATATTTTCTCTTCTTAAGGTAACTGAGGAATTTTTTGTTTTGCTTTTTAATCTATATTTATATGTAACTATATATCTAGATTTATTATTTTTGTAAAAAGTTCAAATATATAAGTAAATAGCTTATATTTAAATTATTGTTTTTCCATTAGGTACCAGAAACCGTGCTGAGTTCATTTTTAATTGATTTAAAAATAAAGTTTTTTCTTTTTTTAATAATATTTTAAAAGTTAAAAAGATTTTTCAAATTTGATTTTATTAGAATTTTTAAAAATTTTATTTCATATTTGTTTGTTTAGTTATTTTTTTTTTTATTAGTTACTTTATTTTAAGGTGATTTCATTATTTTTAAAAGCTTCCAATGCAATATCATTTTTAAAGTTTTTTTTAAAAGTATTGTTTTTTTTTTTTTTTTAATATTATCTAAAATGAATTTTTTTTATATTCTTTAAAAAATACTTTACTAATTTTTTTTTTGCTCGTAAACAATTTATTTATTTATATTTATAAAAAAAAAAAACTTCACTTATTCCAAACTTTAACACTTTTTGCCAAAAAAAAAAAAAAAAATGTTTTGTATTTCAAAGTTTTTTCCTTTAGCCTAATAGACTCTTAGGCAGACTTGTTGCTTATATCTCAGCAACAATTATTGTTTGAAAGAAAAAAAGGCAGAGTAATAAAAATCATGATAAGATTTTGTAGCGTTCTAACACAACCAGTCACTGCAACAGTTGAAATGTTTCTAAGTAAACCGGGAATCGTGAACAGAGTGTTGGCTTTAACCTAATATCGCTTGGATTGTCCGGGCTCTCTGTCGTTATTAACCCGACGCATTTGTTTTTTTTTTTTTTTTGGTGCAATTGAGAGTCCTTTACCAAACCATGTGCTTTTTATTAAACATTTTTAATACAAGACACACACACAAACTGTCCTTATATCTTCGGCCTACCATTAATAACTGTTCAATATGTGTTTACTGACACTGGCTTTTATAGGTTTCGTTAACAGGCCCAAGGTAAAGGATGCTGTATGCTTCATTTTTCTCTCTTTAACTTTATCTGTCTCCTTCTCTCTTTTACTTATTCACTCCATCGTCCTCATATTATTCATTTTTCCTCTGTCTCTTTCTCTGTAGGCAAGCGCTTTACATTAAAGCTTTTTAAAATAACTGTTGCTTCTTGTTAAACAGCAACAGGATTACAAGGAGAAAGCTCAAGGTCCTCTACCTGTTGGACTTCAGCTTGGTTGGTGTGCGTACTGCTTTGAAATGTGAATTAACTTAACCTTGAATCATTTATATTCAAAAAAAAAGATAGAAACATGCAACATGTTTTCTGTTTAGCTCACATCAACACACTCTATATATATGGATATATTTATATAGCTGCTCACTTTCGTTCATTATGTTCAGTCTCGTTCACTTTCTCTTAGTATCCGTACGCCTCTTTCTCTCGTTCAACAATTACGAGCATTTAGTTAGACAGCCTGTCGTTGTTTGCCAATGTTGTAATAAAAATAACATAACCAGCAAGTCCTCTTCAAGACTCAGTTCAGCAAAATCAGTTTGCATGACGTCTGGCGTATCCTTGTCTCGTTGAATTTCCAAGCCCAACAACAATAATAACCGACTAGGATTTATTATCTTTAATCATATGTGTGTATGCTATGTATGTACTGTACGATAACTGCCATTATTTGCGCGTTGGGTGGACTTTTTGCATTGATTTCTTTCGTTATTTTTCTTCTTTTTTTTTGTTTCCTTTTTGTTTAGTATCTTCTTCTTTTTTTTCGCTCCTCACGCTAACGTGTAATTATTTCAGTTGGCTAAATTTTATGGTTTGCTTTCCTTTCCCTCTTGTTTTTATATATCATAATAAAATTTTATCGAAATATTCTTTGCTTTTAATTAAATAAATTAATGGCAACGTCGGAATTTTTTACGCAAAGTTTTTTCCCCCCTCCCCCCCTCCGTATTCCTTTTATAAAGGGTGTTCCCATTGTTTCCCGATTGCAATTATTACGCCGAGTTTTTGTCCCGGAAATTGAACGCTACGAACTGATCACAACGATCTCCGTTTTTTTTACGCTCACATTTTCATTCTATACCTTTCCCCCTTGTTCGTGGGTGTTGGCCATACTACGTAGTACGTTATTATTTAAACTTATTTTTAATTTATCGAAATGATTGTAGCGATCTTCGATTGGTATTAACGGGTCAAATACCGAACGCAATTGACTTCAGTAACTATGCATAAGGACAGAACAGACACGAGACGGACTGCTACAATGCGTGTAAACAGGATGGTGATTAGAAATAATTTGCGAACGTTCGATTTGCTTGAATGTGAGAAAAGCACGAGGGATATGAGAAAAAATCTCTGCAAACAAATTCCATTAATCAACAATTTTTGGCACACATTTTTGTTTATGGCATTCGTTACATGGGCAGCGCATGCCTCCGAATGAGTTTGTGCTACTTTTTTGCTCATTTTCCAAAAAACAACGAATAAAAAAATGTATCGAACGGTATAAGTGGGCAAACCTGACAACAGATCACCCTACATTAATTCACAACGACTATTTCAAAGAGCTAAAGGCTTTACATTGAGAGTCATCTTGTCCAACCAACTCGTAACCAGTCGAGTTTTTTTGAAAATTCTACAAAAGTTGCAATGTATAGGTTGAACGCAACAAAATCCTTTAAAAATATGTTAAACAAGCACACGGACTTCGGAATCGATTGCGAATCCTTTTCTCTTATTCAAATAATAATAATCGATGTTAAGCTAAACTACTCCGAGTCTTGCATATATTGAAAGTTTTATAACCGACCCCACAAGTGTTAGCGGGATATACTAAACAAATTGTGTACAATATATGTCACAGATATCGGGGAACACTTTCATAAAGTGTGAATACAAATTTCAACGCTTCACTATTTGGCAAAACTTCCCAATGTAATGCGTAAGACAAGTCTAGCGTTTATACTACAAACAAAAGTCATATGAACATCTATTCCACTCACGGCGTTTGTTAAAATTGTTTAAAAAGTGATTACAGGGAGGAAAACAAATAAAAAAAACAAGAAATCGTTTTCCGGAAACAGCGAAATGGCGACAAAAGAAAAGTTGCTTAAGTAAACATCTACTCGTGCAATCTTAAGCACTTGTGCTTTGCCAAAGTCAATGGAATTGAATCGTTTAATATAATCTTTGCGGCATTCATTGATCAAGAGGTAAACATACAACGCAAGAATGGCGAAAAGGGCGAATGAAAAAAAGGTGCTACAACCAGCACGAAATAATTTCACTAACCATTCGAAAGTTGTTTAGAATTTTACTTCGATGAGGATGAGAGAAAAGCCGTATTAGATATAAGCAACTTGTTCGACCTCGCCCCCTCCTCGATGACTTTAAAGAGATTTGTCTCGACTCTCTCGCCAATGCGTACATTTTGAAAAAATCAAGTCCTTCAAATATAAACAAACAAAAATGTGGGCCAGAATAGGCGTAAGGTGTAAAAGAGTTGCATGCTTCTTTATTAGTTAAGTGTCCGTGTGAGCCACATAAGCGGAGCCGCAATGGACTGACGGACATTTAATGATGATTTGAGTTTGACTGTTGATCTTATTCGGTGGCTGATGAGGTATATGTTGCTCGCTAAAGAATGCAAAAATTTCCATTATTGAGTGTGAGCGACGCGTACAGTCATATGCGCTCATAGAAAATGATATCCGCTCTTGCTTTGAAATTAAACAGACACATGGAACCATATATTGTTATTAATATTTAATAATTATTTAACAGGAATCTAGGTTTAATCGGAATGTTAGTAAGAAATAATAAAAAAACAAACCTTATTCGGCTTAGAAAGCATTCTTTAACTTCCGTCATTCGTTGCTTCTAACACAACATTATAGGTGTAAATACCGCATGACACACAGTTTGCGTCTTTTAAGCCATATTTTTACGCAGCAACTTAGACTTAATTGTCTAACACTATCTAACACTATATTCAGATCCTTTGTCTTATCAAGGCATGGTTCTTTAATAATCGTAGACGAATCCTGAGGTCGCTTTAGCTGGGTGATAAGAGCAAGTTATATACGCCTTTTATTTTTCCCAACATCTTTTGAAATGTAATCGCGATTTCAATAAATAAATACACAGTCCACAGACAGTTCATATATATATGTTCATATATATGTAATATGAACGGTCTCATGTTATATAAAATTTTGTTATACGAGTCGCTTAAATTGAAGAAATACGATTCTAACGGCCGTTGGATAAAACATTTTTCCTTCACAGGAAATATACAAAAATTCATTAATAGATACTTCCTGCTTTTTCTTTTACCATCTTTATCGTCTGATTCATTTTTGGAGCTAAAATGTAAAAAAAAATCATAACAACTGACTCATTCTTCTTCATTCATCATACAACACCGGCCTTGCTTAGCGTGTTGTGTGCGGAAAATTACCACTGTCCGTGTTATACGGATCCGTCTTACATGAATTCGTGTTGTAGGCGGTCTACGGTGTTATAGTGGACTCAAACGTGTGCTTCCCTTTTTAGTTATTATTGAGTGTACAAATAAATCCCCTGAAATTAGTTGCTTCATAAAACGTACCTAACGAGTTCAATTTACCCGAAATTGCAGGTATAGAGAACTTAGATATTGACAACGCAGTGGCAACTGGAGGCCTTCACAAGACGTCGAGATGGGATCTTATGGATCACTAATTTCCATCTTGCAATACTGCATGCCTCCAAGTTCGAATGTGAGGTTAGGACTTCAAATTTACCCCTTCGTACATTGCTCGCATATTTACGATATTTCTTCAGTTTCGATATCTCTCCGGATCGCTGCTTGTAGATTAATCGGTATGCTTTGAGGTGAAGAGATCTAAATCATTCCAAAGTCATTCAAAGGCCCACGAAGCAGACGAAGACCTACAACATAAAATACAATATACAGTAAGTAGCATAGTATGCAGCACATTGCATGTAGTGTAGAATGCACTGCAGTGTGTGGTACGATAGATGGCATAATACGTTAGCAAATTATTTAGTTTAATACACACTTCAATATCTAGTGTTTTACTTAGTCCAATATGTTGTACAGTTTGTATTACAATACATAGATTGTTTTTTTCTTCTTCTTGTTTATTAACCAGTCGTGCGGTGTTGTCCCTGTGATGGTGAGGAAGCTTTATAAGCAGAGCAGTAGGAAAGAGTGTAGGAAAATATACAATGGACTGGTAAGTGGAAACGTCTGGAAAGGCGGGATAGACCACTGCTGACAGCTTCTTCGAATACATCGCGTCACATAGAGTATTATAGCATGCATTGTACTGCGTGCAGTATTTTCTCTTGTATAATATGCAGTATAACAATATGTAGTATATCGTGCAGTATAAGATGTAGTATAGTATGCGCAGTACACTATGTAGTGCAGTACGTATCATAATGTGTATGCAGTGCGTGATGTTATTATTATTAGCCACCAGTGCAGTAAGTACTACGCTAGAAATGACTACTACCAGGCGCTTTCGGTCACACTGACCGAAAGTATATATGCTTTGCGCGATCTCTCATACGCATTTCCATGTGCAACAAATATTTTTTGTTTCTTACACAAACTTAGATGTTAAGAGTCGATATAGTGAATAAAGTTGAATCGAAAACAATTGCAAATGCAATCAACTGCGCCTACATATATGTATATATGCATATATATATATGTTGTCTTTTTTTTTTTTTTAATACAACCAATCACTTAGTGGATGTCCCCTATGGGTGTAACAAGGAGGCGGTTCGAAAGAAATAAAGAAAGAGATAGTGATAGGGAGTGACCGCTGCCAAGTGAGTACGTGCCCCGCTAAGTTTTCTGTCTTTATCGACTAAGCACTCATACACTGTAACTACGACGACTAGATATATTCTATCGCACTGAGATTTGAATCCGCGAACACACGGACCTATTAGTCACGATTCTTATCTACTCGACTACGCATGCACAGATTTCCACGCAAGAAGAACTTGACTTGAATCAGAAAGCGTGTAAAAAATACCATAAATGGATTGAATAAAATTTACTAGGAAACCCAATGCTTTGCATCTAACTACCAATGGTTTTAGAAAGTGTTTGAGATAATTCAAATGTACGCCCCCAAAGAGTAATTTTGCGCTTAGCCTAAATTGCAGGCTTTTCCCCGAAATTGAAAAGTATGTAAAAATAAGTCTGCCGTTCCAGAGTAAACGGATAGACGACAAACGCATTCAGCTAAAATGATTAAATTCTATATATATGTCATTATAAATATATATACACTTGATGATAGCCCTAGTGATTAATTATATCTGTACGTGGAAACGTCTGTACGTTGAAAAGTCCAAAAAAAGAGAATCCTTTGGCGGGTCATCTCGCCTTCGCTTTCCTCTTTTAGAGATATTTTGCAAATCAACGCCTAAGTCCTTTGGAAAACTTAACCTCTTAAAGTTGATGGTGAGCGCACTTCATTCTCAACATTATCGCTCAAGGAGTTTATCGTGTAAATAAAAAAATGGTATCTTTTTTGTGGACTTGGAAAACTTAACCTCTTAAAGTTGATGGTGAGCGCACTTCATTCTCAACATTATCGCTCAAGGAGTGTATCGTGTATCGTCTCAAGGTTAAATAAAAAAATGGTATCTTTTTGGTGGACTTGTTTTCATCTTTTCAATAAAAAAAAAAAACCAAATGCGTTTAAATGGTTTTTATATATGTTTCAATCTACTTCTGATCCCAAGAATAAGAAGTAACCCCGTACATGGGTTACTTATCATAGCATATTCAAGGCTTCAATAAACTGAGAGATGAGCGAAAATGATAATTAAATCGGTGTTTATACTAAACATTTAGATTTACGCTTAAGTCGAATATTGAAAAATCGTTGAATGTTCCGATATTCCTGCTAATGAAGGGGCCTGCAATCAATGCAAAAATGAATGTCTATAGTTTTCTTAAAGTCACGTAAAAGCCTCAACTTGTACCTTAACTTCTTCTCTTTTCATAATTCACGTGCTGCTGGCTGTAAGCCATTGAATCAAGAATCGCAAAATCGCTGTTATCGATACGGCCAAGCCGACGGCTTATTGTTCGTTCCAAGCTCATGGTCCCTTATACGGCGGAATCGGATCAATACCAATTAATTGATTTAGTTGAGCTGAGCATTAAACAGCTGAGGGACAACCTGCTGTAATATCCCGATGATTTGACTTTTTGGCTCGATAAGGTTTTATAATGAGAAACCAATAAAATGTGAACCTGTGCCTGAACCTGTGAGTGTTGCCCCATTCATCTTCTGTTGTTTAGATGTTTATTTCCTCCAGTTGTTACTAAATTCAATCGATGACGTCTAGCATGTCCTACCAGACAGGCTTCCATTCTAACGATGATGATGCCAAATAAAAGATGCTTTCCTTTACGAGTTGTTCCTTTGATCGCAAGCGATTAGCGGATTGAAAAGAGAGAAAAAGAAATGACGGACGGACTATACTTGCATACTTGCATAATGAAATTGTATAGGTACTCAAGAGGTCTCCTTAAATTAATGCACACTTTTATGCCTGAAGATTTTGAATAAAAGGACAAGCCAGCAAACAGACGGACATAACAAACATTGACAAAAGTTTCACGCTAAAGAAGGACATGGGATGCCTTCTATATTATGTGCTGCAGGCTGGATTGACGCGAGCGTTCGTTAGTATGCGTAATGAAAGTTTTACAATTATTCATTTCTGAAAAGAAGAAAAGGAAGAAAAAAAAAAAAAAGAGAGCGAAATATCTTTTTTATGAAAAACCAAATTGTGTGTATGTGTTAGTCTTGTTTGCGTTGTCCACATTTAAAAAGCTTTTATTTAAATGAATTTTTAGTGTTTTGCGTTTCTTCTTTAATTTTTTCTTTTTTTAATTTAGGATTTGTGGCAGTAACATACACACATGCGAAAGCGCTTCACGAGCTACGCGAACTGCATAGAACTGCTGCCGGGCTACTATTAAAGCTCCAGTACACAAAAAAGTTACCTTAATTGGAAACAGTGTCGGCGAACTAATGCCTGGCGATGATTCCGCGAACGGGAATAATAGAAAGATTTTGTGTGTGTGTGTGCGTTTGCCGAAGGGGGGAGGTGAGTCATGTATGCCTTCGGTGCGGACCAAAAGAATCTTTCGAAGATTCCCGTCTCTAGTTAGCTCAGCACCAAAACAAAAAAAAAAAACAAAAAACCCAGATACACACATACGTGGTGTGTACATGTACATGTACGTACATATACGCATATATACGCACATAGACGTTAGAATGGTTGCCGTTTAATAATAACGGTAGACACAATTTCTCATATAATTAACTATCATTTCTGTGTCATATCTTATTATATGTTTCTTATAAAGTTTATGATGCCTGACTTTTCCTCTTCATGCCTTGTTTTCTTCTCTTCTTTGTTATGATCTTAAATTAAGTTTTTGTTATTCGCTAACAGTTTGAACATAATTAATTTTACAGAATCTAGTTTATGAAAATCTTAAACTATTAGTGAGAAAAACAGAAAAAAAAAAAAAACAAAAAAGAAGGGAAAGAATAAACTTTAAGAAAAAACTTTTACTATACTCGGGATAAATATCATGAAAGGAAATTTATCCAGTTACTGTTAGTAGAGAACATTGTAAGGCTTTTAGGGAACTCTAGTGAAATCCTAGTGACTCCTTACGTTTGAGATGGCCGTGCACCGCAGTATACTAAATGTCAAAATGTCTACTGACCGCTTTTTTTATTGCTCTTCAGTGGCTGCAAATTTTTTAAGATCTTTCTGGGGCAATACCTGTACGAAGTCCGAGTCGCAAAGACAACCAATGCTTTGAAAGTATCTACGCATGCATTCATTGTTTGCGGTTATCGCCAATCAGTCAATCAATCGTCGGCCAATAAGGAACGATAACTGACTGACTAATTAATTACACAAGTGATAAGTGATGGAAATAGCTTTCCATCTAAAGATCTTTGAGTCGAGATTGCTTCAAGATATTTTTATCATTCAACTGTCGTGGTTATTATTGCTTTCAGTTGATTCCTAAGGTCCTGCGATTAGCGTGTTCGCTTAAAGAGTGTGCATATCTTTCGAGATCAATCATAAGCTTCTGGTTGATGCTTGAAGTTTGATTTGTCGTCATTGGTTGCGAAGGAGAGCAATTATGTACGCTATTGTGCCGGGCACAATGTACTTAGTCGAAGAGAGAGAGAGAGGGAGAGAGAGAGAGTTTTTTTGCTAAATAAAGCCGGAGAAGAAAATTTCGCGTAGGAGCTGATGATGAAATTCAATTCAACCTACGGAATACATACTAAAATCGCGAACAACCCGATAAGACTTATTTCGCGCAGTGTTTAAGTGAGCAGTTATACAGTATAACAATTCCGGATACTTTTAACACAGAATGTGTAGGCTGAATAATAAATTTCTTACCTCAACTCACGTTTGGGAATGGATGGGCAAAAGGCGAACGATCTTGATTTCACACTAATTGAAGATATATATGCGTTTCCATGAATCTTTGATATGTACGTAAGTACGTACGTACGTACGTACGTACGTTCGAATGCAACTAATCAAGTGACTGAGTCATTATAACGTTATCGCTCGATAGGAGTTATAATGAAATATGAAAAATTCTTTCATCTTTTCATTTTTATTCCTTTTCCCTTTGCTTCCTCATATCTTTCAGCAGTTTCGCAAAATGAATGACAATAGCAACAGTTGGCCAGCAACAATGCTAATAAGTAAGTAGTGAGACTAAGAAAAAACACTTAGACAGCGTCGGAGAGGGGGGAGACAAGGGAGAACAATAAAGAAGTTTAACTAATTGTTTGTCTTTATTGATAAACGATAATACTTGAAATGATAAATGTGCGGATTTTATTCGCTTAATAATTAAATGATTTAATTGAAGAAGATTTTCATCGAACTTTAACTGAAGAAAAAAATGAAATAAACCTAGAACAACAAAGAAATGTTTCTGTGAATGTTTTTAGTTTACCTGGTGATAATGTTACGGCCTTTTTTTTTTTTTTTTCTTTTGCTTTTACTTTGTTCTTATTTAGTTTTATTTTAATCTAAGTTTTTCCCTTTCTTTTAGCACGAAAGCATAAGCAATCAAAGGAAATCAAGAAATTTCCTTTTCAACTTCTTAGCAACGAACCTCTGTTGACCCACCTCTTGCCAAGCTATCGAAAGATAAACGATGAAACGAAGCTCTATATTCCGCTTTCTCTTTTTATATGCAGACATTTTTCCTCGAACGCTCACTTAACAAATATCCTCTACTTTTCTTCCTTTCTCCTCTTTCTTTCTTGTTTAAGATTCGGAACGGAAATTTGAAATGTTATGAAGTAAAACATCAGTCTGTCTATTCATACTAAGTCAATATTGAAAATTTGTTATTTCAAATATTTTCTTTGAACAAACATGTGCACGTGTTAGTGAAAGATGTAATTAATACAATTGCGAAAGTTATGAGCGAAATTATGCTGAAGAAGACTGTGTGTGCGCCAGCAAAATTTCTTTTTCAGAGAACTAATCGCAGCGAAAATTTATGGTATGGGAAGATGATGGTTGACGACCTGTTTGTTTTTAAAGGCGCTCCCTGAGGAGGAGAGGTGAGGATTTGTTCCTTGCCTAGGCAGTGATAGATGGGAATATGCTTCAACATTTACATTTACCGAGGCTAGAACGATTCTCTGAGTCGGAAGCTTACTCCAATTATCCTCATAGATAATTTGTTGGCCGTAGGTGGCACCCAAAAATCCTATCTGGAGCTCCGTCAACAACCCGAGGAATACTATTCCAATGTATGGAGACAGAATTAAAATCTTTTGAGAACTAAATCGTATTAATCTCTTCGGGCAAACGCAACGAGCAAACGCAGCAGCAAAATCTTTGTTAGGAATATATTAAGTTACGGCCGCATAATGCGAGAGGTGTCCCTCAAAGGATATATTGGCATAAAAGAGAAAAATGGACGAATAGTCCTACCTACCATTCACACTAGTGTAACATTAATCCTATTATCGCTCTATCTGCACATCAGCATCGAGAAAATCAAGATCGAGACATTTGTAAGAACTCGCCTTGGCCTATAGTAACGGGCCAATGCGTCCTTCAACTTGCGACTGACGGTAAAATTGTATAATTATAGGCACACTTTTTCAAAGGTTTTTCTAAATTCGAAATCCACGCGGGCAAGAATAGAAAGGAAAATAGCAAATGGCGGAAGGAGGGGTGGAATTGAACGATCATATGGATGAACGAACAACTGGGCTAATAGAAAAATAAAGAAGAGACCAATTTTCAGATGGAAGGAGGGACAAATAAATAGATAACCTCTTCGAAGGATCGGAAAACCGAAGGAAGACGGGCGCATGGACGAGCTGGCAACGAAGGCAGCAGGTAAATGATTGATGAAGATAAGGATGGGCGGAGATAAAGTTCAGCAGTAAACAAAGGATCGCAATAAACATTCCATAAGGCGGGTAAGGCAGTAAATGCTCCGAAATAGATTCGCTAGACCCAATTTAATTGTAATCGCCCTGTCCTGTTCAAAAATTCAAAACAAAACATATTTCACTAACGAACAGATCACCGAATTCCTTTTGCTTCTCCCTTTAAGGATACTTTTAAAGTTTCATTCAGAAAGAGGAAAAAAAAGCATAGATTTCGTTATCAACTTATTTATAGATAGTAAAGGTCAGCCGCACCGAAATAACCCAAGTATGTCCACTACAATAAGAGACAAGTACAAGTTTCATACATAATTGTTGGTATAAAGTTGATATAAACTCTTCTTGTCCTGTCGTGTGTGAAGAGAAGTAAACTTAAAATAAAACATTTGTTCGTTTCATACTTCAATTAGTAGCAGATATAATGCATATTATGAGAGTATTAAAGCAAAACTTCATTAATGAAGAAGTTTCATGTCCTCTTATATTAGTCGAGGTATTAAGGAGGAAAACAAAGTAAAACTTTAAACAAAAGATCGATAGAAAAAAAGATAAAATACTTATTATTATTTTAAGGTAAACTTTAAATATTTTATAAATATTTGTTGCACAATAACTAACAATATGTTTATTTTTTGTTACTTCGCCAGCAAAAGCCATTAATACCCATTATAGGGAACAAACGTTGCACTGAAAATTGCTTAAAGAACTTTTCATAACTTTCGAATACACTTTAGCGAGTTTTGTTTGTTTCCTTTTATGAAGAAAAAAGGATTTTTTTTTTTTTTTTTTTTTTTTAAGAGGGTATTAAGCAAATATTTTATTCAAAGCATTGTTCACGGCCAGCTATATATACATTTTTATATATATTTCCTTTTTTAATCCAACTGGAAATGGCTTCACTTTGAGAAGGAAAATAGTCGTAGAACACACACAACCTAGCAGCAGTCTGAGGGGCTTAAATCCTGTGAATAGTGGGACTTGTTTGGTGAGATATCCCAACTAAGTGACTTCAACTTATTCTTAGTTGACTTCGTTGGGTTTATTGATTGATTGATATACGTCAAGATTGGCAGATTGTCATATCAATTGGACGATTTTGTTCATCTTTCGTGCAACACTCACAAAGTCACAATTTTTTACTTATTCATTGTTTTTCGGGTGCTATGGAATATTACCGCTTGCCTTGTCAAACTTTCTCAGCTCGTAGCACATGGAACACCACTCTGGTCCCAGCAAACATGGAGCGCTTCACATTTTCCCCATCTTGGATCAACTCATCATATTTCCCGCTTAGAATTTTAGATAGTAAATCCATTTCTCACGACCCGACCCGACCCGAAACGATACTACGCCAAAAGTCGTGATCAACTCTCTGATTCAGCTTACAAGGAAAGCATTTTGATGCTTTTGGCTGATCTTTCCCACGGCAAATGAACGTGCCCTGGGACTTGTAGTAGTTAAGCCCATCATTTATTTCATTTGCGTGTTTTCTGATTGCAATATTGCTTGCAATGAGAATGTCTTTGTTGGCGATTTTCGTCTGCAGTCCCCAGTTCTAAATAAGAAAGAGGCTGTCTCTCCACGCGGCAACGGCAGCCCACAAATGTCTATAGGCGAAAATCGAGTAGGCTTAGCCGGGGAACAATCCATCCTATAATGCCAATGCTTTGTCCAGTTCGACTGCCGATCGACGACTGCGTCTATTCTCTGCAGGATATTTCTTAATGAAGAAAATTTGAAAAAATCATTTAGTTGGAGCTTTTCAGAGCTCAGAAAATACAACGGTTCCACAATGACAGCATAATGGGGTTTTCCAGAAAAATGCCAAAGCGTTTCGCGATCAAAACGATTAAATTTTATTTAAAATTTCGGAATAATTTGAATATATTTGAAGTTTAATGAAGAGCACGCAATATGAGACTGAGCTTATAATTCCACATAGCTCGGTAGGATGAATAGAATGAATAAATAAAAAATTGTTAATTACCTTAAAAGATTGTTTTTGGCTGTTCAGACCTCCAATGGCGAGTTGAATAATCGCCGAGTCCGCCCAAGTCAGGTCTTCATCGTAGCTTTGTTTGTTTCTATTACTTACATACATATATAAAAAAGTCTATACAGACAGACTTTTATAATTCCTTGACCTTCTTGCTGGTTGCTGGTTGCTGCTTGCTGGCGGTATTGTTGAAGACGTTGTCTATTGAAGTGTGCCGTGGGTTCTCTTCTTTTTTCTATTTTTCATTATTTGTTTTGTGTTTGCTGTGTTTCTTAATATATTTGAATGTGATTTGTCAGCGAAGTGAGGGCAATAAATGAGGGAATGTTGTTTTGTATTTGTTTTTTTTTTTTTTTGTTTTATTTATTTATTAGGGTAGCGTAACACAATACACATTTGGCTTTACAAACTCATGCAACTATGAATAACTGTGACAATAATAACAAAGAGACGGAAATTAAACTCAAACACATTTCTCAGTTATATTAAAGCGAAAGAAATGTCATTCAGTCAGTGTGGCAAAGGGAGAGGAGAAACAAAGGAGAAAAAACAACGAAAAGCAAAAATGAAAAACAAATGCCACACGACAACCTTCTACGCATACCTGCCTATCTACCTAACTACCTATCTATCTAAAGACATTCGTATTTATCTGAGCTGCTTCTATGCAATGTCATGAATATATTACGAAAATTTATTCTACGCATTCATACAGGTAACCTTAGAAATCTGTCGAGAGAGCAGAGTGTGTGTGTGTCATAAAGAAAATTTCTATAGCAACTGTAGTCAACCACATCTATACAAACATACACACACACACACACACACACATATATATATATATATATGCATATGCATATATAGACACCAGCATTGGTATCTACACATGTCTAGCTATATACAATACATATACAATGTGGTTGCTATTGTTATAAAAATCAGTAAAGAGTTCAACCGAGCGATTCGGTGCAATACGAGCAGAAAGCATAACTCTGGTCACATCTAATAATGGATGCCGAGAGACACCAAATACTATTTTATATAAATTTATCATCAAAAAAGTAACGGGAATTTCGCATACAAAGATTGCTCTTAATCAACTTTAATGAAAACAAAAGGAACGCTTTACTTTATAAGCCTGAATAGCCTGAAAACTTAGAAACAAAGTTGTGACGTCACTTTTTAGTTTGTCGAAACACTTTGTTTGTTAATAACAGCTTTGCATATTTATGGCGTTCGATTTGTGTCCGCAATTGATTGATTCATCACCTAATCTGGAGAAAAGGTTCAGTCTTTTTTTTTGCTTACACGGTTTCATAGGCCAGAGCACTTTCCCTGACAATAATCTTCAATTATTTTCGTTATATGTAACGAGGGGAGGACTGCAAAATTGATCTACACACCCCGACCTGATCATAGTAAATTCTTATGTCAACAATACATGACTTAGAACTAACCTTCATTTTAAGACCACTGAAAAATTTCTGAAAAAGATTAACAGTGACAGTTGATTTTATATGCGGTGGAGCTCCGAATCTTGGACGTTCATTTTGCATCGGTTTTTCTTTTCTTTTTTTTTGAAACTAGTGTTAACGACTTTCTTTAAATGACTCGTCATATGGACACCGATCGTGAAAGTGATTCGATACTCGATCGACTCTTAGTAGAATTTATTCTTGGTCAAAAAAAAATAATGCCACTAAGTCGAATTTCTTCGAAATATCGCGAAAATTGAGATCACTAGAGCTGTTATCAAGCAGACACATGGACGGACATACTCAAATAAAATGTAAAAATGATTCCGAAATAATTGACAAGTCTTTTTAGCTGTTGTATACAATCGCACAAAGTTAGCCTATTTTAATACAACAAACGGTGGAGGTAGGGTACGAGAAGTGATTCTATTTTTACAAACAGATTTTACTTTAGTTTATAAAATTCCTAGGTATGGGATCGGGAAGGAAATGTATTTTACTTTCCTGGAACTTTTTTTGCTAGCCTTTGTTGGCATATGTATGTGGTAAAGTAAACATTTATATAAATATATGTACGAACATAGGTATGTATGCATATGTTAATGGTGAGAAAACGCCTCGGTATTCGTAGTTGACTTTTTTTCTATTTGTTTGTTGTGTTTTATTATTTTTTTTTTTTTTTTTTCTTGGCTGAGGTCACTGTTTATAAGTGTCATAGTGTCAAAGGCTTTAGGCGGTTGGTTACCAACCACATCATTTGTATGAATAAAACTTTTATTTACGATATTTATTCTCTTGCTTTCTCTTCTCTTTTCTTTTCTTTTTATACCCATTAGCTGAGGACGAAGAATGCATTCATTTGGCCAGAACGTTTGCAACGCCCAGAAGGAAGCATCAGAGATCCCACTAGGTATATATATGCTTGATCAGCATCAAATTCTGAATTGATTTAAGCATGTCCGTCTGTCCGTCTATCTGTCTCTTCACCTGTGTAATGTCTGTTGCAGATATTCTCCTGGCTGCGAAAATAAAAACTATCGACTTTAAAAATGGCTCAAAATCATTGGAAGTTCTTGCGCGCAGATAGATATTGCAAATGGTCCAAATCGGTCAAAGGATATGCTCACAGCACGCGGGAAATTGACAACACCTCTGTTTTTCAACAGAAATACAAAATTGGTTTTTTGCTCATCACTCATACGCCACAGCAGATAAAAATACAAAAGTGTGAACGGACATTCTATGGGAGGTGCTGTAGCACCTGGTTAAAAGTGGAAGAAAGTGACTTTACCTGCCCGATATTAAAGTGAACTAAAAACTAATTTTTTTTTAAACACCTTTATAAAGCGCAGAAGCAAGCTTCAAAAACTCCATAAAGCTACAATTTCTTGGCTAGTTTCAAATTTAGAATGCACCTAAATATGTGCGTCCGTTCGTCTGCCTAATTGTGTGGTAGAAATAGTGAACATTCGTCCGTTCGCCAAATTGAAGATATCGCCCGTAAGAATTCGCAAAAGAATTTAAAAGTGAACTAAACGTTTGCAAAATGTACGCCCACAACGCCCACACGCCTAGCGTGAAAATCCAGTTCTTTTACTTTTTTGCCGTTTTTAGAATGACGGTGATGGGTATAAAAGATTCGGTCACTACCGAATATAATTTTCTTACGTATTTTTTCTTCAATTTCTTTTTATTTTTCGAAACACACGCAGCCATACGTTCAGCCCGTGTATAGATGGTAGACATAAGCTCTTGGTGTCTTTCCTGATTATCTCTCCTTTTTGGCTTTTCTCTCTTAATAACACACTAATTAGTTAACGCAAATGAATTTCATCCAAACGCAAATTTCATCCATTCATAAGGAATTAATGAGACTAAGTTTTTTTTCGTGTTGTGTGTGTCTTATGTTAAAACCGAAACGCATTTATTATACTGCGGTCGAAAGCGTATGCTGCCTGATATTAACATGCACACGCGCTCAAGGATCGAGGATAAATTAGTAGATATTTTTAAGAGTATTAACCTTTTTTCACAAAATGCAAAAGGAAGAGAAAAGAAAACAGAGAAAAAAGTAAATAACTCGAAAAACCTATAGCGAGCTGCGGCTTATCAATAAATATCCTACAACAACGACTCTTCGTCGGATACGAACCATTTGCAATTATGTTTGTCTCGGCGGCAAATCATGTTAGCGCACCGAACTTCGTCAAAATGTTTGGTTGTGGAAATGTGGTCTGAAGGTCGGAAAGTGATTCAGAGGATGATTCGGAATCGATCGATGCATTAAAAGATCTCCAATCTCTCTGGATGCTGCGGTTATCCTCAAAAACTTGACGTACCCTTGTACCGCACGTGGTGTAGGGTAAAAAAAGAAATGAAAACATTAAATTTTGCCCCTCTAGACAATGAGTGGATGACTTCGGCCGATCTTTTCCATACTTCACCTACTGATAACGTGTGCATTTTTGTTTTGTTACAGTTTATGACTAACAAGAAGAAGACTTGCTTGGCACTGTGGTAGGGTTACCCCAAAATGTTTGGTTGTGGACATGTGGGCTGAAGGTCGGAAAGTGATTCAGAGGATGATTCTGAATCGATCGATGCATTAAAAGATCTCCAATCCCTCTGGATGCTGCGGTTATCCTCAAAAACTTGATGTACCCTTGTACCGCACGTGGTGTAGGGTAAAAAAAGAAATGAAAACATTAAATTTTGCCCCTCTAGACAATGAGTGGATGACTTCGGTCGATCTTTTCCATACTTCACCTACTGATAACGTGTGCATTTTTGTTTTGTTACAGTTTATGACTAACAAGCAGAAGACTTGTTTGGTACTGTGGTAGGGTTACCGTTTACCCAAATTTTGGGCCATTTTCAATACCAAACTATGTGCAAACACTTGCAATGTTTTTGCGAAGTCTGCAACCGACCAGGAGAATGCTTAGCACACACATTACACAGACCGGCAGGTGGATAGAAGAACGCACAAGCGATCTTCAGTATAGTCTCCGTAAGCCGAGACTTTTCTCTGCTTCACTATAGGCCAAATGTAAATTTCATTTGAAATAACTGTAAATTTGAATTTTAAATGCGCCCAATACGCGTATGTAAGTAAGTTAGTATTTAACTGTTCTCAGGTATTTGGCCATAGGATTAATTGAGGAATTAATTGTAAAAATTTACTTTTTTGCAAATATCGCTTAAATCAAAGACAAGTTGGTTGTAGAAGGATAAAGCGGAGCTATCTATACAGAAAAATAATTAAATTTAAAAACAATTTTATAAAATTTATTATTATACTGAATAATATCGTTGCTGTCATGGCAATCTTAACGAATACAAAATTTTCAGGAAACGGAAACAATAAAGCAAACGATAATAATTGTTCAACAATACACTGAAGACTAACGAGAACGAGGGAAAGAGAACGAGTGAGTTTATAAATATTTTTATTTTTTTTTTTTTTTTTTTTTTTTTTTTTTTTTTTTTTTGATAAGGTAGAAGAGATATTTGTATAAAATTTAATTAAAATCATTGTGAAATGGACGTCCTTCCGTTTGTGTGCAAATAATATACAAGTCAGGCCGGCATTACTGAATCAATTCAGAAATTCACTCTAATGACTGCTATCGTCTTCTGTCACTCTTATGGGCAACCGGATTGGTAATTTCATAACCATCATACCAGGATCGCAGGGGACAGTGGCATTTTATGCCGACTTATATGGTATCGATAGTAACTGATCCACTTGCGCTTTCAGAGACTGTGACTACGTATACGAAGCATATGTGCATGAGCGTCAATATCTAAATTAATTTGTATTTATTTTTCAGCATTTTGTTTTCATTAAACATCTGAACACCCTACAAAGTCTTTTTAGCGAATGATTCGACTCATTCCGATAGAGTTTGTGGCAGCTACTGCAGCAACGAGGCGCTAGAAATCCTTTAAATAAACCAAAAAAGAATTTTCGCTGAATTATGTTTTGCGACACCCAATGAATTCCTTTCAAAAATATTTTCTGCAAGACACATAACCAGACCATTTGAGCCAGCATAGGTTAAGTCTTTACAGACATAGACTTCGTAGAGTTTTATCGGCTTTATCTTGCCACCTCTTGGCAATTGACTAAGAATTGATCTGAGTGGCTTCGATGTCATGTGCAATGGAACGCTAACTGAACACTTCAACAGAGCCGAATTAAATCTTAAATTAACACTGGAAGTGAAGAAGAAGAAGATCTTCTATGCAATACCTTTTTAATATTTACTGAGCCTCGTCTTACCCTTATTCCCACTTACCATTCGACAATTGTAATGTGATGAAGCAGAAGAAAGAGGGAGTGGCAGTAACGTGGAGTTATATTGAAACGTCAGGAATCATAAAATTTCCATTATGTCCATTAGTTGGCAAAAATAACAAAATAGCGCAGTTTTGGGTAAAAAATTAAAAAAATGGTCAAGTGGATGGGGCACCAAGAATAAAAATAAGAAAAAGTCTTCTTCACTTCCAATCTGGCAATTTTCTAGTAAACGATATTTTGAACCGATAGGGAAAATTCATTAGCCATTGGATGAGCAATCCATAGAGTAAGCGATGAAAACGCCATATAGCCATCAATTGTTTCACTAAGCAACACTCGTACAAGTCACGACACCACAATGCGTAAACACAATCCATTGCAAGTGCATAATAAAAGCATCGAAAGCAAGGTTTTAAAAAAAAAAATTAAACAAAAATTAACGCTTTGCGTTCGAGGGCTCCGCTCAACGAAACCATTTGAAATTTGCCTTCAAGCTCGAGAGGTCCGCAATGGAGACAATGACAACAATTTTCAATTCATAACGTAGGGCAAAAGCACACCGCTCCAATCAACAAAACTACAATTAAAATCTATTCAGGAAAATTTAGTTTATATAACCGATTCACAATTATCACCGTTATGTTCACGAGCATGTCGTATACTTACTTATATGTGAATATGATTTTCTTCATTCGCGTTGCTTCGAACTGTTGGTGATGTGAATGAGAGAAAGAACTTGAAAGGCCAAGAGTTAATTACTTCGATCATTTCATGTTGAGCTTCTCGTTTGAGTGAATATTATCACTCGGCGGTACAAAGTCGGTTGCGATTCTCCTCCTTCGATGCAAATAACTTAGAAATAAATTCCGATAAAAACAAGTAAGAAAATTACATTCGGTCGTGACTGCTGATTTTTCCTATTTTCAAAATAGAAATTTTTGTCGCAGAGGCGCCAGAATTGGCACTTATTGACGTATTGAATACGAAGTCTTGAATAAAACAGATATCACATGCGTGTCAGTCCCGGGAACTCTTTGTCGATGCATTACATTGTACATATAAAAGCCCATAAGTAGAGTGAAACCTTCTAACCGATTAACTCTATATGACGAACATATAGGTCACAATCCGTCCATCCGTCCATCCGTCGTTGTCGGATTAAATCATCATAAAATTTTATCATAACGAATTTGTATTTGGCATAAGAAAGTACTTAAGAAAATGTTTTTGCCACTTTGTCAAGTCGCTTCATTACAACCTTATATCACATTAAATATTCCCTGTGCTCAACTAGTATACGATAGTATCGCTAAAGAGGTCGACACAATTAACTCGTTAAAAGCGTTGCCTGTTATACGATACCAAACACCATTTAGTAACAAAAGTTTCTCAACACATTTTCCCAAATATATATATATATGCACATACATATATTATACATATATATATATATATATATACATTAAACAGAATACATTATAATAGATACGTGTATATGAAGAAATAATTTCTCTCCCTATTTTTTGGTAAAATTTCAAATTACTTAAAACAACAGCTTGTTACAAACCTTTACAAACGAAATAATCGCCATCATTATCTTACGTTCTTTTATCATTTATCGGTAAGCATACGGATACCGTCGCGGTAGAAACTCGACGGTTTTGAGGCAAATTAGTCATTGAGCCACTTCCATGCCTTATTCGTACAACTTTTGTGAACCGCTTATGTGCTAAATATATATGTAACTGCATCAACGCCTATCATATATATATACATATATTTATAGGTATTGCAACCATTGATTATCGATTGATATGCACGTTTATGAGGTCGTCATGTGGTCATAATTCTATCAATATAGTAGATAAAGTCTTAAAAATAGATGTAATAAAATTTTCATAGCCCATTACCCCCATTCACCCTTAGTAGGCGAAGAGTTACAAACAACGAAAATTTCAAATTGAATTTTCTAACAAAATATATAAAATATTGATCAATTTTTGACATTAATCGGATTAATTAGCTTCATAAACAGTACAAATTCTATATAAATCAAATATCAATTCCCGTACAGAAACGCTTATATAATTAACAAAACTCTAGACATTTATTGAAAAATGAAAGTTATGTACGACTCGTTCCTTTTCTGCTTATTTGCATTCACTTTTATTAAACGCAAAGAATTTAATTACTAAATTTTTATTATCAAAAATATTTGTAAAGGAAGCAAAAAAAAAAAAAAAAAGAGAAAATCTATCCGAAGGACAGGAAGCAAAACTTTAATACAATCAAACCAAACGAGCGAAATCATGCAGCGACAGGCAGATCTCTGTTGAACGGAAACTTATCCAAATATTATTTTAGGACACATGTTATTGTTATTGTTATTTTCAATTTCAGTTTCAGTTTTATTATATTCATATTGAAAAGGCAGCACACGTCTGTTGTAAGAAAAAAAAAAAGAATAGAAAAAACAAATAAAAATAAACAAAAAAATAAAACGAAAAAAAAAGTGGAAAGCAAATCTCTAACAAGTTGCAATTTTCCTTTCCTTTCCTTTCCTTTCCTTTCCTTTCCTTTCCTTTCCTTTCCTTTCCTTTCCTTTCCTTTCCTTTCCTTTCCTTTCCTTT
>KK502407.1:674255-715284 GCA_000688735.1 Glossina austeni
CTCTCCTTTCCTTTCCTTTCCTTTCCTTTCCTTTCCTTTCCTTTCCTTTCCTTTCTTTTCCTTTCATTTCCTTTCTTTTCCTTTCCTTTTCGTTTTACCTAAGGTCTTTGGAATTTTGCGTGCCGAAAACTTCTTGTCGAAAACACACAGTCACTCACCTACATATTAAACTAAATGGCACAAGTTTTACCGCAAACTGAATCATTTTAATATTTAACATCATCTGGAAAACCGAATCTTACAGATCTGCAGAAGTTTTCTCAAAAACACGAAAACAAAATAAAAGACATTTTCTCAATATTTCATATAGATGTTGTCGTAGTGGTTTAATACTGCAGCTGGCAGACATGCCAATATAAAGCCAACACTTTAAGAATGTTGTCAGTAAAAGTATTTGCTGTTAAGGACACAATTACGGTTTATGACAATGAAATTAAGACGAATTATTTTCAGCCATTCATCAGCATGGACTTATGAACTTGACAAAAGGTAGTTAGTTAGAGAGCGGTGTTCGCTTCACACTCATACCTTACTAACTGCATATAATACTAAACTTAAAAGAGAAAAACAAAAATATTCGATAGTTTACTGCTTTTAAACAAGACCATGCACCCACTGGCGAGTGAAATATTCTTTCGATTTTGAATCAAATGTTGCGGCCATTGTGAACGCTGAAGCACTTCCCGAGGGCCGTGACAAATTATTCTCCAAAAGAAGTTAGAAATGCAATAAAATTGTATGTTGTCGCAAAACGATTTTTTTCATTTTATTTTGTTTTAATTCTTGACAAGGTTCGCATCACTGGATCGTGAACAGCGTAGATTTTATTTATAATTTTTGGAAATAATATTTACAATGCACTTATGGGAACTTGAAAAGGTCCTGTAAATGCTTCGCTTGGTAATCGCGATTCAACTCTCTTGGTTCAATTAATTCGGCCTTCTGCAAAAATGCCACCCATTATACATCATGATTGTGCCTATGGGGTTTCCTTTCTTAGAAGTTGTACTTCTTGGAAAATCGACTAGTTTTCAGAAACACTTTTCGTAACAAAATATTTTTCTTGCTTGCTCCCGGGAATTATTGCGAATTAGGACGGCAGACTTGCTTTACTTGCTTATTATTATTTCTTTTTTTGCTTTAATTGCCTGCGAATTGTCGCTTTGCAGACGCGCCGTAATATAGTTTTATAGGCAAAAGGAATTTTTTCTTCTAAACAATAAACGAAAAACACTAACTTTGCTGTGCTTCATGCTTCCGCATGAGTAGTTGAGTAGGTAAGACTTCGTGGATTCAAATCTCACTACGATAAAGCGAGCATACGTTGTCGTAGCTATGGTATGAATGCTGAGCCGGTAAGGGCAGAACACTTACCCACTGGACTGCTGTCACTCCCTATCTCATTTTTCTTTCGTCTCTTTCCTCTGACTGTCACTGTACGACACGAACAGAGCATAAAGGATATCTGCTGAGTTGTTGGCCAAAAAAAAAAAAAAAAAAAAAAAATAGTAAGCAAAATGAGGTGAAAAGACAATCTTTCTCTTCTTCTTCCGATAAATGATCTTCGAGGTGACATCACAATCGAGAGCTTGAGCAACGGCTATTTTTCAATTACGTTGCATAGAATCCTGAAATAGTGGCAAATGGACTAAAGTGTGATACTCAGAGATACTCTGAGAAGCGATGTAATCTTTGTTTTGAACACCGTGAGAATATCTTAGACGTGCACATATGTTGCTATTATTCGTATTAAAGATATTGCAACTGTTGCTTAAATTGCTATCTCTAGATTATCTAGTCTAGTAAAGTCTACATAGTTTAAAATTGATCTTTTCTCTTTTTACACGATAGATAAACGCTATTGAAAAATTGTTGTTAGAGTTCCCTTAGAAATTTATTTCTTTGAATATATTATAAAAAATACGTAATACGTAATATAACTGAATTGTGAAAAATGCAAACTGAAAATAAATCCAAAAAAAAAAAAAAAAATTAATAGAATATTGAAAATTGCGTTAAAAGAAAACAGTTCGTGTAAAAAAAGAATTACGTGTACTAATATCGCAAATGAATATAATTAACACCCTTTACATAGGCAGCAGTCACGTTTTCCAAACAAACAACCATTGACCGAACCATCGATTGCTTTTACTTTGACTCATCGGTTTCTGTGACCACTTGTACATCCACACGTATATATACACATATAGCAGCCAGGATAACTAAACAAACGCTACGATATACGCAAGCATTAAATATGTGGCATAGAGCATCCAAGTGCATATATCTATGAATATGATTATTATATATATATATGCACACAATAAGAGCGTTCCTGTAAGTCTGTGTGTGTGTGTGTGTGTGTGTTTTTATGTATAAGAGTCTGTAAATGCCTATGTGTTCTTAATTACATTTTAATTTAATAAATTCACTAAAATCAATAAAACAAAACAAAAGCCCAACACGAAAACAATTTCATTAAAACCTCTTACGATGAAGCAGGAGGTAGCGAGCGAGAGAGAGACAGAGAGAAAGATATAAATAAAGAGATGAATAGATAAATAGAGAGATAGAAAGATAGAAAGAGAAAGAGAAAGAGAGAGAGAGAAGGAGAGAAAGACAGAAGGAGGGACAGAAATAGATTTTATCTGAAAAATAAATAGACATAATGAAGAAATTTTAGAAATAGAAAATTGAATAAGACGCCAACAAAATAAAAGATAATGAGCCCTAAGGGGTTGGCATACACGCACACACCGAACACAACATATACAACATCACAATATACATAAAGTAAATGCTATTACATCCGTTTACTAAATTATCTTGAAAGCAAGAGCTCTTGTTGTACTGGTACGGGTAACGTGCAGAGTCTTGTGCGTTTGTTGTGTGCAACAACAGGTGCATGAAGAGTACATTTTTGGTATTGTTACGGTTAAGCTTTACAAAACCCAACGGGATCTAGTCTAGGAAAAATGTTTTTGTAAATGTAACCATTTGAGGTACTTTTCTCTCTCTCTCTCTCTCTCTCTCACTCTCGACCCATATACGAACGCCCTGTGCTTAATTCGTGCGCATACCTGTTTGCAAGTATTGTTACCTCAGTCCAAGTGATACCACTACATGAGATGAAATTGATTTGAGTTTTAAATCAAGGTTTTCCAATTTCAACAAACTTCATGGTAATTTCAAATGGACCACAGTGTTGCTGTGGATATGCGTGTTAGGCCTGAATGCTTTCTTACTTAATACATTATTGATTTGATGATTGGAAAGAAGCAAATTTTGCGGTTATATTTACCTAGATTGCTCAACCTTTCTATCTTCAATGCGGACCAAAAAAAGTGGTAAGCAGTAAGAGGTATGAATATTATGTTTGTGTATGTATTGTGTAAGTAATGCGGAAAACCAGAAAATCCGTTATTTTCTTATGTCGAAATAACGAAATGCTTGGGAGGGCAAACGAATGCCTTTATTAGGTGAGCGAGCGCCTCATTACAAAGTTCTGAGTTCGCTTGGCGAAACTGTTACATCTGAACGATATCAAGTCCCACTAATCAAATTGAGCGCTTAAGCGCTTGGGCGCACACCATTTACGGGCAAATTCGGAATTCGGAAATGGATTTTCGTACACGCAGCAAAAGCAACCCTAAAAGTGAATTTCAACATCGGCCACGAATTTCGCGCAATTGCGGCTTATTGCAGGCATGTTGAGCCAGCCGATCAGTGCTTCACAAAATGGCTGAATGAGTATTTCGCCTCGAAGCCACCGACGCTTCTATCACGAGGGCATCCACGAACTACCCGATAAATGGCAGAGGACTTTGACTAGTGATGAGAAATATTTCAAGTATTTTTAAATCAAATTTGAATTTTGCAAAAAAAAGACAGAACTTATTCGGACACCTAACACATTTCCCCCCCCCCCCCCCCCCCCCCCCCCTTTTTTTTTTTTTTTTTTTTTTTTTTGAGTTGTTTTCTTAAGTTAGAAGTGATGGTTGTATAAGTAAGTTGTTGGCCATCTTCGTATGGATATGATTTTCGTACTTTTTTCTAGCTATGCTTATATTCGTTAGCTACGTTTTAGGCATTTATCCTATAACTGTCTAATTGATGTATGCATACATACATGCATACTAATACATAAAGATATATATACATATATATATATATATATATATATATATGTTGTCAGTAAGCAGTGCAAAAGGCAAAAGGCAAAAGGCAAAAGGAAACCGTTATGGATTAGAAGTTTTTCAAGTTTCTCTGTAAATATTGAAGGATTCCTTTGCATGAATTGAAACACTCTTCCATTACTTGTATAGTTTCTTTGGAATACTTAATTAAGATATTACAAAAGTTTATGCACATATGAGTGAAAACTTGCACAAAACACATTTGAATCCGTGCCAGTAGTTATGGGGGAGGATCCTATAAGAGAGAGTACGTGAGAGTGCGTTTCTTTATTTTAAATCCGATTTATTGTAATGCACTTAAATAGTAATTCATTTTCGGGCTTAATTGGATTAATTGTTAAAGGATGGAAGAATACTCGTGAATATACGACAGACAAGATTAATAATATTTAGTGTAGTTTACTAGGCCTTCAGTGAGGAGATTTAACAGAATTTAACACAAGGATAAATAAGTCTTTGCTGGTTTCTCTACAAGATAGCCTTACTTTGCCTATGACTTCTCTTTATACGAAAGTATTTTATTTAAGCTTTAAGCGACAATACAAAGTGCACCGCTGGCCTGTACGCATATTGGGTTGAGAAGCTTTAAATAACTCAAGTTGTGCGGCAGGCAAACAGAAAAATACTCCATCGCAAGCATTGCTTTTCTTATATAAAATTCAAAGTCGAAAGCTATTTAATCGTAATGAATACTGCAAAGTGGTCATCATATCATGCCGAATGGGCAAACAAGCCGTATTTTGGGACACACAAGTTGCTAGTAGGAACGCGGCAGCTAAATACATATAGAGAGCAATTTTTCAACATGACAATGTTTGCACAACTG
This sequence comes from Glossina austeni, assembly GCA_000688735.1. Classification (NCBI taxonomy): domain Eukaryota; kingdom Metazoa; phylum Arthropoda; class Insecta; order Diptera; family Glossinidae; genus Glossina; species Glossina austeni. Next base: position 679,278 of record KK502407.1, read on the forward strand.
ATTGATTGAAGCGTCCTTACAAGCATTCAACTGGGATAGGGACTAGGACTAGGATATGTGTGTTTCGCCACAAATACCTCCTTCTCATTAATGGACCTGATTTGTTGTATCGCAGCTGAGCATGTCTTCCATTTGCACAATGATACTGAAAACAGGTTCCATGCCACTTGTTCTTCCGATGCCTGTAAGTCATGCGCTGTCAAAACGAAAATGAAAAACTGAAACTGAAACTGAACAGCGATGGACGTATTCTGATCATTGTCACAGCTATGCCACCAGTCACAAGCATTTTTTCCTTCTCTTTGTGGTTTTCCGTGATTTAATGAATTTTTTTTTACAGCAAAAAGGATTTTGGAAAACCGCTTTACAAAGATTCCTGTCTCGCAATATCAAGTTTGATGCAAAGAAACATTTTGTTTTTTGTGATGACTAAGGAGCAATGATCCCAACATCAAAGTATTACTACTAATAATTCTTTCACCAAAAGCACAAAGTGCTGGGCAAATATCTTCTCAATTGAACAAAATTCAAAAGTTCAAAAGTTGTATTGAATGCCCAGGAATGGCTTTACGTCCACACATGTACAAGTAAGTCCACAAATCTTACCAAGTCTTCGAAAAGGAATTTAAATGAATGGATAAGGATGTGAAAGGTAACGAATCAAGGACTTCGATATACTTAATATGAGATAATTTGGTATACGATGTTGTAGCGTAAACCGTCTTTGGCGAGTTTTACACTTTTAAGCAAAACCCCTTCTGAAAGGAAGTCCGCAGCACTGACTTGAGATTTTTACGATTGAGAATTCTTATGAGATCTATTTACAACGCTTTAATTCTAATCCTCGTCTTTTCCGTTCGAATAGTGGAACAGAGCAACTCGACTGATTCGACTCTCACGAGTAACTTTGTCTTCCGCAAATATTCTGCTTATACAAACCTTTACAAGAATGTTACCATTACTTAAATTCATCGCGTCCGATAATCCGTTTCCCCGCTAAATTTTCCGCCAATTCCAGTTCCGCCATCAGTTTTTAATTTTCTTATGTGTGCGGCGAAATAAACCTCGCGGTTCATGTTAATAGTGAAGATAAGCAAAAAATGAAAATTTTATATATTTATTAACAGACTTAGGTAGAAAATTAAAGGTTTCCACGTTGCCATAAAAAACGCTCTTATTCTCTAAAACAAAGTCTATAGTAATTTATTATTATTCATAAGCAGACCGATGAAATTAATGCTAAAGTGATTCGAAACCTCTTAAGACCTAAACCTAAATATTTGCGTTGCTTTTCTCTGCACATTTGTCTGGCGAAATAAATCACGTGGTAAAGCCTATAAGGAATCAAATGAGTATAGTTTTTCCTTGGAATTTAGCTGATGAAGCACTTACGTAAACATATAATAGTTCCATAGAATTAGTAAGAGAGTTCAAGCTGCCGATTCAACCACTACTCAGAGGGACCTTACACGCAAAATAGATTAGAAGTGCAATATAAATGAAGCTGGAACTGAACTAATGAACAATCACTCCGAAGAAACCTCACTTTTTTATTTTAAATTCAAATAAATTTGCATTCGATTGGTTGTTGTATAGGGCGTACTAAAAAGGCATGCAAAATAATACAAAGTATGATTGAAATAGATTTTTAACTTCATCGACTGGGAAGAGATTAGCTGACAAGTCTAAAAAAGACGGGATCAGTTCAAAGGGATCTTAAACATTCTGGTTATCCCTCACTACATAATATCGAAAGCGTTCGTGAGAGTGATGCTGAGAGCCCAAAATCATCAATTCGAGGTCGTGGTCAGGACGTGGTTGCATCGAAAAGCCCTCCGTATGTTATTCTCATGAAAGATTTGCATCTTCATAGCGAAACATTTCACATCTCACTCACTGAGAACTGAGGCCTACCGATCAGGCATAACGTTTAGATTTCCTTGAATGTATTACATTAGCAAAAAAAAAAAAAACTTTTTCAACGTCAAATGATTTTCTGTCAATGAAGATTTCGGGCCTATTCACTCCTAGTTAGAACCAGGTACATACATGCAGAAAAAGACGAAGTATATTATAAGGAAGAACAGGTGAGCAAGACGAAACTTCTGCATGCACTTCATTAATGCGATTAAAGCTGACATTGCAATGCATTCAATCGATGCCTTTTTCTACTATTAGGTTCAATTTTTTTTGCATTTTTATCGAACGACCTCGAGTTGGTAAAGCTTGACCCTCTAGTATAAAATACCTAAAAAAAGAAAACAAAATTTAACGAATTTCGCTTTTCTCGATAGGGTCCGCATCACTGGATCGTGGATATTCTTTTCAAGCGAAATACACTTAAAAATTCTTTCCACTTCAAGTTCCTTTATTTCCAATCTATTCCCTTAAGGGTAGGATTATTTACATTTCACTTTGACAATACTCGCGACTTCTCAACTCTAATATTCTCTTTCGACTCAAATGTTCAAATGTACGACTAACTCTGCCCTCCGCAAATAGTCTACTCATATACATTTTTACAAGCATGCTACTATTGCCCAACTTCATGGTTTCATTTTTAATCCGTTCACCTGCTTTTCCGCCAATCGTTTCCTGGACTTTTCCCTATCAAATTTCCGCTAATCTCCTTCGTCGGGCGGCCGCCGTATGACGCGCTGCAAATATGGGGTTGGCTTGGGTTTTCCATCTTTAGGGACTTTATTACTTGGGAACTATCAATTAATTAGCATGACCTGGATTTGGGATTTCCGTGACAAGATTATCTTACAAATGTCGTTTTGATTTGGAAAATTTCATTATGAGAAGAGTTTGAAGACTTCACCTGAATAGAAATGGCCTTGATTTGAAACAGGAAGAGAAACTGATTGCGCAATTAATGGATGGCTTTCCCGCTAGCTAAGTCCCTTTAACTCTTATACCCACAACTATTGGCTTTAAGTTAATACGTACGCGTTAACGCAGTAATGTGCACACTTTCTATTGTCAATATAACAAAAGGGGAATTATATGACAAAACGAAAGTGGCAAGAGCCAAATGACTCAAGGACGAACTATTTTATCTGTTCTTCATGCGGCGCATCACTAATTAGCACAGATTCATAATTATGTATTGAATTTGGCATATACACATACACACACACATACACACGCACACACACACACATACGCAGTCATGCATATACGTACATGCAAAGTTATTGCTAAAAATAAGCTGTTATTCTCTTACTTTGTATCGCATGTTTACACATATCGTGATAGCGTACATGCATACTCGAGTACGTATAAACTGAAAGTTTTTTCCCTCTTCATTGAAAGAGTTTGTAAACTTGTGTACACTCATGCACACGTTACACTGGAAGTATACCTTACAAAGTTCTCATAAGCTTCTACTTATACGTATTTTATATATATGTAGCCAGATGCAAACACAGTTCTATCTACATACACGCACACTTACGTACGTACGTACGTACACTCATAGGCAATCACTTGAACCAAGCACCAGCGGAGTAAGTGTGCAAATGGGTAAAAATATGTGGAGCGTTTACCTAACGTTAGCAGTGAAGTAATAAATGTCATAGAGTAGTAATAGTAGTAGTAGTAGTAGTAGTAGTAGTAGCAGTAATGTGGGTAGCAGCAGTAAGCTGCAAATTGTACCACCGTGTAACAATAAGGCAATAGCTTGTATGCCTTGGCAGTATAGTCGAGTGTTAGTTTTGCTAATGTATTAATAAAATATTATACCCTTACAAATAACAACAACAACAACTTTTATGCTTATAAACACAGTCATATTCACCCGCGTACAAACTTATACTTGGCATAGCCTACGAAACTTTAACAATTAGGGTTCATTGCTAACTTGTTGCCTTCGTGCGTGCCAGGCATATATGTGTGTATGTAATTTTGCGAGTAACTTTATAGATCAATCCAAAGTGTAATTTTCAGTTGCTTCAGATACTTAGTTTAGTTATACTTAACACGACTCTTATTACTTCGCGCGGAATTGTTCAACGCCCAGCGTAACTTAACATACATCCATGTTTTACTATAACAATCGACACACAAAGTCCCTTTCTGCAATTGTGTTAAACATGTCCGTCCGTCTGTCTGATAGATTCGCCTTCTCATTTCTTCAAAGCAACCTAACCCGAGTAATTTTTGAAATATTGTGACAAAATTTGATACACAAGTACGTGCTTTGGCCGAAAAACACACACAATTCACAATGGATTGAAATGAACCATGTCAAGGTCTATTCTGAAATAAACCGTTCTATAAAAAAAAAATGTTCAATTTCGACATTTTTCCACAAAAGTCTGGGGAAACTAATATTATACGATAGTAAGGGAACGTAAAAAGTTTGGGTAAAATGGAGCAGATTTCTTGTAGAGGCTCTACCTTCGCATCTGTGTTCGCTTCAAATATAAATCTTTTTGTAGCAACAAACTATAGTTTTTATTATTTTACGATGAAACTTGCTTCACACCAGTGATCTGACATCTTCATGCACCGCCGTAAATAAGAAGCGCATCAAATAGATTCCTTTTTTGGACCATTCCCCATAGAATGGCTCTCGAGAAAAGTAAATCTTTATGTGCGAACAAAGTATAGTTTGGACAAAATAGCGAAAGTGAAGTAGAGTATTTAACAGTCGGTCTTGCTTGACTGTGACATTTTAACTTGTCTGTTTTTTGTTCGTTTTATTGCCTCTATGCACAAGTCTGTACCGAAATCGCAAACAGAGACGCGGAGACATACGAAGAACACAACGTAAGTGAAGTGTAAATCATAAGCAGTTAACAGTATCTGATAATGGAGGGGGGGTTTAATGTCAAAGATGCTTCTTGATCTATGATTGCTGATGTCCCTCGTGTCGACAGCTTACGCCAACTAGCATTTATGGAGCAGAAAAGCCGAATTTGTGATAAGCGGTTAATCGATTAGCAGGAAGATCTTACAGTTTGGTAATGTGGCAAGGCTTGTGCCTTTAAATACAAGAATGTACCGACTGCTTCGAGAGAGAAATTCTAAAGAGTCGGCAGTGTTAACGGGAAATTATCGAATTTAAGTAAATGTTTTTAATTGACTAAAATTGTTGTTTTCTTGTTAATTATCTTGCATTTAACATTTGGCAACTTCTTGCTATGCATCAATTCATTGACTCAATATTTTAATTTTCGAAAGTATAAAATGTCATTCTTTCTATGATGCATTAAATTTAATTAAAATGTATTTTCATCTCAGTTTGTTAATATATACATCACTTATGTGGATGATATCCTTACTCTGGCATTAGTATATAATCCATAATTGCAATTATGTCAAGAACAAAATCTATTAATTTGGTATAGCGTTTTCCGTGTTGATTGGTCTTAAAGTATCGTCAGTTGTTCTCAGCATATCTCCGCAAATATATGCACATATATGTTTATGTGTATACACGAGGGTTGGTGGAGAAGTCATTTGAAAAGTACCTATAACTCTAGGCGAACTAAATCCAATGAATTCTCTTTATTCCTTAACATATAAATTGACTTCATTTAGCTCGAAACTTTTTTGCTAGCAATTTTAAATCACTTCAATATCTCGTTTCTAGTGAGAGACCTCGATTTTGTTAAAACTGTCATCAACCGTATATTTTATCTCTACGTTATTGATAAATTTTTACCACCGAGGATGCGAGAAGGCACCTGGCGATTAGGGTGCATAAGAAAGCAATTCAAAGATTAGTCTTCCAACCTTAAGGGACCACTTCTTTCGAATCCCATCTAACTACTTTTCTCATATCTGGCATGATGATCTTGGCAGCGAGTACAAGTACCTTTAAACCCAGTCCCAGTCAATATGTAAATGTATCAGATGAGGAAGTTAAGTCCCCCAACATCGCAACACTTCATTCACTGAAAACATTCACCATTAATAACTGGTAACCAGACGATAAGCATCGTAATGTTGTCGAACTTGCAAGCCTCACAAATTTCGTATTTATCCTACTTTTTGAGCAGCAACAGAAATCTATACTTGTGGAAGGGCCTTCGTACACACATTTCGTTATTTGTATTATTTGTATTAGCAAACAATTCCTTTTAGTAATAACATGAAACCCAAAACATCAGTTCAAGTTGCTTTATTAAGCAGCTTAAGAAGGCTTAAAATTCCATTAAAGACTCATCGAAAACAATTGAATATAATTCAACCTAAATGATAAACGCACTAAAAACCATATAAAAGCTTACGTCGTAGAATAGTTCGTCATCATATATATTATAACGCATCAGTTCGCCACTCAACAACATTACTCTTTATGCTTATATGCTAACGGCTTGCGATCTTCATTTTAATCTCATCAATATCGTTGCAATCACTTAATAATTTTTTAAAAATTCTAACTTTATAAAGGCTGACTGTTAGCCTTAATCCAAGCCCAAAGTACTTTATCTAATAAAATTTTTCAGTGATTTGCGTCGTACGTCAGGTAAGGAATCTGCGTTATTGTCACGTAAAATTTACTTTTCAAAAGTGTCCTCGTGGAGAAGGAGAACCAAAACGTGGTCAATATTGAGCAAAGCGTACTTTCTTTTATTCCAAGATCTTATTATTGTTCATATATAGTTTCGCCAAAAATATTTAAAGCTAAACTTTGTCGCCATGTAAGGGCTTATTTGTAGCTTTATAAGAACACGAAAAATAGGCCTTTATAGTCCAAATCAGTACATGCTGGTTCAAGTTTTTTTTGGTTATGCTAAAATCTTTACTTTATTTGCCAGATGAAAGATTGCTTAGAAACGAGATCATCCCTGTTTTATATCACACATGCAACCCTGCATCTGTTTCTGCAAATGATGCACAGTCCTTCTGTGTGTCAAATCCACCAAGTTCTGAGAATTTTTCTTGAGCATTTTGTCACAGTTATATGGACACCGTTCGTAAGACTTTTCAATAAGTGTCGTCCTTACGTCACAATGTGTCAATGCGACGAATTTCATCAAACTATATCGAAAACCTCGATCTATGGGATGAATGCGAATACACAGAGAGATCGCAAACGGAGACACCGGTTTACATCGATTCAGAAATGATTTTGGAATAGTTTTCTAATCTTATTTCAACTCTTGCATGCGTTTTTTTTTTTTGCTCTCTTAATCACAATTTCATCCCCTGTAACATCCTTTTCGGCGGTGTCCTTCCCAGTGGTTATCAGTTCTTCATTTTCATGCCTCAAAACATATTCTATCGTTATTACGTTTCCTAGAGTGATCCTACCCGAACAAGTTTCTCCATTCGCTATGTCAGTTCATTGCTGTTTGCAGTCAAGCAGTAATATGTCGTACAACAACAATATTAGGTTAACGGAAGGACGATAAATATTTCATAAAAATAAAAGTGGACAAAGTGGAAAAAAGCCGCTGCTTGCCAAGAAATGTTTTCTACAATTCGATTTTGGTCTTACGTTACTTTCTTAAGACGTAACATCGGTGGCAAATAGTCTCCCCGAGTCATTCTTGGAAAAAAAAAAATCTAAAAGATCCCAAATCCGTACAAATTGGATGCTCCTATGAGAAGCGCATCATAATTCTTGACTTGGGGCACATATACGTTCACTTAACATAGCAACTAACGAAATTGTTATGGAATTCTAAGCCACTTGCACTGTGTGCACAAATAATTGTAATTAACCCATTCATACGAACGCAATAATCCCGAAATAGAAATAACACCTAACACTGCAACATACGTATTATTTTTGTGTAAAACAAAAATAACGTTTCGATAATTCTTCATATGCATGCTATGGTAAAGCACTAAACATATTAAAGTAATGGTAAGGATGTAGTGTACAATAAGAGCAGATAACAGATCCGATAACTGGAGAAAGGAGAATAAATCGCAATTAGATTTTCTCGTCATGCAATCGCAAAATCCCCAAACTCGGTTCCACACTAAGTCGGTGCACAGCCAACCATCGAAGTTGATAAATATTAATTTTATTTGTAATAGATATCAAGCGATTCGGCGCAACCTAGGAATTGTTGTTTTTTTTTTTGCTTTTCAAAACAAAGAGCGGAATTTTTAATTAACTCAAGGTATAGGAAACAACCAAAAACCATTAACAAGAAGAATTTTCTAAAAAAAAATTAAAAGGGAAAACAATTAAGAGCGTTGTAGCCAAGCAAAGTCGGCTATATAGCCCCCCTTCCTCACTTCGCTTCATTTTCAAATAAAATAAATACGAAAGATTAGATCTTGGCGCCACAATAAAGGATTACCTTTCACAAGAACGCTTGCATGTGTGGTCGAAGTCTGAAGAAATCGTTAGTGCGGAAGAATTTTTACCCAAACATATTAAAAATATACCTTTTTGTTGTTGCTAAGGGCTTCATTTTAATAAAAACATCGACATGAGAGAGCGTTCAAGAAATGGTCTCACCTTGTGATTAGTATAGCACATGCTACAACATAGCATATGTTCATGACTTTTTTTAAATGCGGCATCTAATCCGCTTTAAACGGCATACGTCTTTGGGCCAAAACAAGTGAACGCGGAAAATTTTACCAAAATATCTCGCAAATTGTAGGTTAAGCACGCAATGTATGAACATCCAGCAGAACGCCGACTAAGGGTCATATAAACGGAGGGATGGACAAGTGGGCCGACAGACAGATCGGCCCAAAAAAAAAAAAAAAAATTCCCAATCGACTGGTCTAATAAAGGATGTGTGTGTGTACCAAATTGTGCTGAGTGCAACTTGTGTCTGTGCATTATCGTAATGCATAGCCTTACCATCCTTTTGGAAACTGCTGTAGTTTATAAAATATGAAAAAAATTAATTTCTAAAAATTAAAAAAAAAAAATATTTTAAAATATGCTCGAAAACTTTATTATCAGTAACTAACTGGTAAATAATAAAATAGCTCCGATCAAAAGCGTAAAGAATAAATATTTTAACAAAAATTTACATCCATTTAATATTCATTCATACCTACAGAAGCCATTTTCAATATTTTAACAAATCTTGAGCAGACTTCCACTGATCTAACGAAGCATTTCTTAAGAGCTTTTCTCTATATAAGAAATACTGCCACTATATCTATTTACTAAGAGCCTGAATATCTGAAGACTAGCAATCTGTTAACAATTCACTCTTTCATTTATTTATCCTTATCCATGAAATCCGGATACAACCAAGATTAAGCCGAGTCAAGCTTCAGTAAAAAACATTATCGACGTAACATAATGAGCGAAATTATTTTTTATTCATTCAAGTTTTGATGGCTACGGACGATCTCCATAAGTGGAACAAATGCAGTATGCTAGCATGTAATAATCGTAAATGGAGAAGGCCAAAAGGAACGATCGCTCAAACACATGCAGCAATGGTCTTCCATTCCCCTCCATATATTTCAACTTTGAAGTCCTGCCATTAAACGCTGTTATGCAATAGAAGGCTACCGCTTATATGTTTTAAGAAAGTCAGGCAGATACTGACAAGGCAGAGGCTTGTGAATTACGGATAGACAGACTTTTTCTTACAAAAAGTGGTGACGTATATTCCATTCTTTCTCTTGATTCTAAATAGAGGTACGGGCGGCACACGTGTTTCTATGACAGACCTCAATACGTAGTAGTATCCCGCGTAAAGTAAATACTCTCTTAATAGCGTAGATCTGATAGTTCGGAGTTCGCAATTAATTCAAAGCAACTTTTTATATATAACTTCATATATAACTCAGTTTGTTCTCATCTTCTCTCTGTGTGACATGTATTTTTATGTCGCAATTTTCGAGATATTTTGGTGAAATTTTGTTCATTGACATCTTTTGATGCTAGATCGAACCGTATAAAAGTGGATTGGATCGGATCATTTGAACTGAATTAGACCATTGTTTTTTAATAGCCCCCCCCCACCCATGAAAACTTTTTTTCGAAAGCAAGCCTTCTTTTGGCCACAAAGTCTACTTTTCAGTGTTTAATGATGGAAATGGGTTCCGAATAGCGATTTGACGCATAAGATTATTAAGCTTAGATCATATAGAAATATTTATTCGCGCGCGCGTTGTCTGTACAATATTCCTGATCCTGGCCCTGATAGGCCTTTTCATGAGAACAAAGTCGACTGTTTTGTATTTTCATGCAAAACTTCATTTGATCTCGTAGTCAAGGGGAAGTGTACCCGTGTGACAGCTGATAATCCATCGATAGTTGAAAAAAAAAAAAAACGAAATGAAAAAGATTGTGACAATCGCTCTTTCAATCGAAGATAATTGCAGTCTGAAAGTAAGTGAAAATTTTCATAAAAAATTCGCAATACCTTACAATCTTGCTTCTGCTGGAGTGGCCTTGTGGCCTTGTGGCCTTGCGAGAAAAAGTCGTGGTGTTTATGTTGAAGAAGCTTTATCAAGACCAGCTGCGCACAAAGTGTTTGCTCGTTTCCGTTCAGGAAATTTCGTTGTTACAAACGCGCCACTCTTTTTGTTCGATCAATCAGGGAAAGATTCGATGGAATCCTTCAAAGAACTAAAAAGCAGCCGCCATATTTTATTTTATCCAATCGCTACTGAACTAAACGCTAACCGAAACATCTCTCATATTCCACCTGAAGCTAAACAACATTAACTTGCTCTTGAAGCCGGTTAACTGAAAGAGAATTATACACGCGGAAAAGATTGTGTGCAGCTGCATAAACGATACCGTGATCCTTGTGTTTGGTGGAAATGGAAGATAATTTTTCATCACGAGGAAAAGCTTCGTCCTCCGTTACGACATTGACAGAGCAAACTCAATTTTGGCGACCAGCTAAAAATGAAGAGAACTTGAATGGAAAATTTTAATGCATTCGTGGTAAAGTCGAGTCCTTGCAGTGCCCAAGTACCGTCTCTTTCACTCCACAGGTGGAGTCTAGTAATAATGTAAAACTAACGTGGAACTCATTTGCTTACTGTTTTTGTCCAAAAACATATCAAATCTTATTTATCAAAACGGCATATATTCGGCTTAATACGATCCATCTAATCCGGTGCTTGTCCGGATTACTGTACTGTGTCCAAAAAGTATGACCAATTTGTTTTTTACTTTTATTTTTACTTTTATTGCAGAATGTCACATTTGAAGTAATCCTCAGACTCAGATAGTGTTCCTTGTTAACGGTTTGGCAGGGCGGAAAGAATTTATCGTGCACCGCATCGCGACACACGCAAAAAGCTGATAAAATCACTTTGATTATTGAGCGAACTTGGCGCGGTTTTGCGGCCTTGCCTCATCTTTTGCACAATGCTCGCTCGATTGATCAGCTGTTTCCGGGCCGCATGCTTTGATCCAAGCCTCATCCCATTTCGCTACGAAAATTAAATTTAATGAAAGCTCTTTGCTCAACAAAATTATTGTGATAATCGGAAAGAGTATACACAGCACAGCTAAAAACCGCTAATGACGTTTACGGTATGAAATTTGACACAGGGCTCTGTCTCAGTGCTACCAATTCAGAAAAAAATTATTTCTAATAATCGATAGGGCCGCGGTATCTAACCTGAATATTGTATTACAGTCTTGGGTATTTTATGATTTACAATCAACATACATTCCTCAATAATTTCGTAGGATGACATGCGGATGTCGTCTCTATTGATCGATCCGTACGATGTTAAGATCTCAACATGCTTCAGACGAAATGTGGGAAAATTTCATGATATTATGCTTAGAAGTTGGGAAAAAACTACTCTTTCCCCAAGTTACTGTACGGTGTCACAAGCCGACCACAACACGCGTCCATGCTTCTGCCTGCGAACCTCGAACCAATGCCCGCCGGAAAGAAATCTCTCTAATGGAGACGCTCTAATGAAGAGGTGATCGCCGAAACTGAAGCGTATTTTGAAGGCTTAGACAAATCGCTCTAGCATAGAGAGGCTTAGAAATATTAAGCAAGCGTTGATTTCATGATAGGTACCTTGTAGCACGAATACTTCTAAGAATTTATAATTGCATTAAAACTAATTAAATGAGATTTATTCACTCTCTAGAAATTTTTTCTGTTAAGACTTAAAATAAAAAAATTATTTATGCGTGTCTCTGGAATGTCATGTAAAACATTTAATAAAACTTTATTGCACAACTTTCAACCTTTCGTCCATAAACTACTTTTAATGCCACTGTTTAACAGCAAATTAACATCATTACCCTGACGTTATATAAAACTCTACATAAGCTGAGCTCTTTATGAATGAAATTAATTTTTAATTGATAGACATTTGTTGGTTTTTTCAGTATAAATACACGAATAAGTGCACACACGCGTACGCAAAAACAAAGGCTTATAACACTCTTTGTGATTTCAATAATGTGACGAATACTTAGAAAGGGCGTCTGGCTGAAATATAATAAAATATATAATACAATGTAGGCATGTGTTAGAATATCAAGTAACCGGAAGGCTCCGGCCAATACCCGCCTACAAACATTATATGCCGTTGAGCTTTTATTACTCATACGCCGTCTATGGAATTTTGATTTTATAGTCCATTAAAAATTCAATAACCACAGAATGTATATAAACTTTGAGTGCATTGATGTTAGCGTAAGCGCAAATATATGAGTTAATATTATGTCAAACATATATTGTGGATATTGTGGGTATGTTCATTTTGTCATTTTGTTTGCAACATCCGAATAATATAATAAAATACACACATTTATTTATATTTATATTTATATGTAATCTTCGTCAACTTAAACTTCTCAAGCGATAAAGTCATGTCGACCCATGACGACGGTCAATCCTTTTGTGTTCATCTTTCTCCCACCTGTCTCTATCCCGTTTTTTAAGTCTTAAATCGGCTTATGCGATATGTTTGCACAGGTCACGCTATACATTAAATATACACTAAGAGCATCGCTGCGGAACAATGGAAGCCAGAAATGTAGTATTATTTTAATACCCACAGTGTTGAGTCTGTGCGTGCACTTCGCGTATTTTTAACATAAAAAACGATAGGTATGTAAAAAGTGTCTTAGGAGCACTTATTTGTGGCTATTTTCACACTAAAATTTTCAGCATTTTATTATTATTTGTTATTTGTTTTTAAATTTCATCTGCGAGGATTTAATCGATAATATCAGGTACTTGCATGTATTTTGATCATTTTTAAAAAGCACATTTATTGACAAAAACTCATACAATATATATATATATATATAGTAATGAAATTATTTTCGATCATTCTCTACAATTTGCTTTCATCTTTCTGGCAATATGACGGACAGAGTGTCGAAAGAACGATATTGGTTTGACAGCGATCCAATAATCGACCCGCTTTCTCATTTCTTCAGCAGATTTCTTTCGTGTCAGCCAAGCCACACCGCTTCAAGCCGAACAAGTAGTAGTCAGAAGGCGCCATGTCTCGTGCGTACGCTGGGCTCGGCAGAACTTTCCATTCGAGTTGCAGCAGAGTCCCGTTGACTCTTTAACTTTTTTAACGTGTGGCGAAGCATTTTCATGCAAGACGATGACCTTGTGCTTGTTAACCGCTATTGCTGGTCCTTTTTGCAACAATACATCGTTCCATTAGTGCAACTGACGTCGGTAGACAATTGCCTTCTGGATTAACTCGTGGCTTTTTGCGTTTGGGATTTTCGTAGTAGAGCCACATTTCATCAAAAGAAATTCGCGTGAATTTTCTTTAACAATTTTTCGCCAGAACGTGATTGAAACAACATGGACTTAATCTTTTAAAAGCAATGCTTGATTTCGATGATTTTTTTCGATGGCTTTTATAAGCCACTTATTTCCCGCACGTTAAGGTATTAAGCAAATGACTTTTTTCTATTTGCTGGTTTGCGTATACTATCCGTCTGGCTGTTTGTCCGACCATCGTTCCATTCAATTGTCCGTTTCCCTTTTCTTCTTTACTCGTATTCTGTCTACCCTGCTGTCCGGCTGTCTGTCTGTCCTATGCTTGTTTTTGTATGTGAATCTATATGTCATTCGTCTCTCTACTTACTCATCCGTGTGTTTATCCACAGACCCATTCTCTAGTTGTTTGCTGTAAATAGTTTATGTAAACACGATCTTAACAGAATTGTTGTTGAGGATCAAAAGAAAAAAGAGAACAGCAGATCATCACGAGTTTGTTTAAAATGATGGGGTTAAAAGGTTCGCCTTAACGTCTTTTATTTCCATTTCTCCTTTATTTTTATGTATATTTTTTTTTTTTGTTTTTTTTTTTTTTTGCTGACAAAAGCGACTGCAACTCTTAAATATTTATTTATATAAGGTGATGGGTGCACAAATTTCGTATGAAAGTGTGTATGTAACTTAAGTATTTATTTTCATATAACTATTATTTGCAAAATGAAACGGAAATTAAGTTATGCAAGCTTTAAAATTAAACACAAGCGGAGAATTTTCAATTGCAAAGGAAGCAACTGCGCGACATTGAAACTAAGACCTTGGCCTGAATTATAGATACCATCCGCCAGTTAGGTTAAAATATTTAACAGCGAAACTCAGTGCATTCTATTTTATATATCTATCGTATATAAGAATGAAATCATGTTGTTAACAAACCAAGATCGTTGCAACGGCTAAATAGGTGAAGGACAGAAATTGCGGTACAAAGAAAACCTTGCGCTGGTAAATGGTTAGATAGCAATGAAATTAGCTGACAAGTGTTTAATTGAGATTTTATTGCTCGTCTCTTTCGAAACACTCATCCATGTAAAACAGTTACGTCCATCTGTCTACACCAAAATGTGATCTTCAAGTTGTACTGGAAATTTCTACTGATTGCGGATTATTCTCTAGCCCTGACTCCTTTTAATTGCCACTTACTCAGAAGAAAAATTTTCTAGTAAATCTAGTATGGGTAAAACAGATACGTCCATCTGTCTACACCAAAAAGTGATCTTCAAGTTGTACTGGAAATTTCTACTGATTGCGGATTATTCTCTAGACCTGACTCCTTTTAATTGCCGCTTGACCAGAAGAAAAATTTTCTAGTAAATCTAGTATGGGTAAAACAGATACGTCCATCTGTCTACACCAAAAAGTGATCTTCAANTTAATTGCCGCTTGACCAGAAGAAAAATTTTCTAGTAAATCTAGTATGGGTAAAACAGATACGTCCATCTGTCTACACCAAAAAGTGATCTTCAACTTGTACTGGAAATTTCTACTGATTGCGGATTATTCTCTAGACCTGACTCCTTTTAATTGCCACTTACTCAGAAGAAAAATTTTCCAGTAAATCTAGTATGAGAGTGTAATACCGCGTAACTCATTACATACGATTTACACGGTATTGAACACGATGACGAACGTTCGAGACATTTTTTATTTCCCATCAGGAAGAAGAGCGCAAGTCTCCAAAAAGGAATAATAGGGATTTAATTAAATGTCAATTGAATTTCTCTGTTAAGGCATTTGGAAGCCTCTTCGCGACTTTACTCCTTAACGATTAAGAAGGACGAGAGCGGACCCCCAAGAAACCCAGTTCTCCAATTTACAATTGTTAATACAGCCTTGCGATTAAACATATATTGTTTAATCGCCGAAACCTTTCCAATATTCGAAGGGCGTCCAATGGACATCTCGAAAGTGCCTGGAGAATTAAAATATAAATGCAATAATTGCCTTCACTAAAGCGACTAGACTAACCATTTAGTGTGCCTTTAGGAAAGAAAATAAGTGCCGATAGTCCTGCTTGCTAATGCTCGTCCTACTCTTTACTTCTAACATTTATTTGTTCGATCCAAATAAATTACAATAATATTAATAATAATAATAATAATGTTTAATACGTTAGTTTGGAAGCCTTGTAAACACGTTTGACCTCCACGTTATAAATCGTAGTAATTGCCGCAGGACCTATTTAATGGGAACAACATCTGTTAGCTAAGTTTTTGTACTCATTAAAGAAGAGGGATGTGGTAGGTTCACATCTCCCCTTCAGCATATACGTCACTTTATAATTGTGATTTGATTTAGTTACATCCGTCCATCTGTCGACCGTGTGTTACTCGAACGCTTAGAGAGCTACAACTGTATTGAAAAAAATACCGCTACTTACAATTCGTCATCGGTGACGTCCGCATGAATAGCCGAGCATGTAAGAGCCGCAACTACGAAGCCAGTATTCGCGGGTTCAAATCTTAAATGTGCAAAGTTTTACTTTGGTCGTAGTATAATGCTTATATTAATTGGACGCACACCCACTAGGATGCGGCCGCCAGGTTTCAATCTCTTGGTCGTTCCTCACTTCTGCCCCATATCCCCAGATCGAGAAAAGCGTATTAACCTGAAACTGCACAATTGCTACTCGTAACGATGAGTGTCAATGATTCGTCTTGAGGTAAATTCAACTTTCCTCCCTTTTTCTATATTTATATTTATAAATGGTCGCCATAGCTGCCGTTGAATCTTCAGTTTGGTACGAGGTTGTATTTTTTTATGAATACATTTGCTTTTCTATGTGTACGACTAATTAATTAATTTCCATAATAAAACGCTTGTTGTCCCTTCATCATCATCTCATTTACTTACCTTTTATGTAAACATGTTTCGTTTTTTTTTTATCTTGTCTCGTCTCCTTGTCCTATTGCTGTTAAGACGCGATTATACAAAAGAAAAAAAACAAAGGAAAGGTGGAAGTCGTGGAGTCAAATGTTACGAAACCTTTTGAAAAAAAGACCAAAAGGTAAGAGCGAAGATAATTAGAAAAAAACTCTCAACAATACATAGAATTTAGAAGCAAAACGAAGCATGGAATAATTCAAAATTAAAAAAACAAAAAAAAAGAAGCGTCAAAACTATTTGAAAACTCTGAACATAATTCCTATAAATGACTTCTGGAGCGTTTTTTAAACGTATTTATCTTAAGGAGAAACGATAATCAAGAGGTAGAAAAGGTTAAAATGTGAGAAACTGTTATGACACCAAAACTAATTTGACCGGGCTGTAGAAAACTGCGATATTATTTTATATAAAGGGAAGCGAAAGCTTGGAAATATCATAAAGAAATCTATTCTCTTGGAATCATTAAAATATTTGGGAAGATTTTTGGCACATCTCCAACTAGATAGCTTCTAATAGCTTTCCAAGATCACATTTTATACGCTTACGGGTTCGTTGGATGTAATGAAAACGAAAACATTTAGTTCGCAATGGATATAAAAGACGCCTTTATTTTTTTAGGACTCGCTATGATTCCTTTAATTAATCAAATAATTTTACATAAGAGATATCTCGCTAAAGCTGTTACAATTTATCGAAGCCTGTACCGAGGTACTACACGGAGCACCGTGAACTCCGCGAACCACTTTACTTTTAATAGCGAAACTTATATGAACAAAGTGATGAAGTGATCAATTGCATAACTTCTGCAACTCCTCAGCATATCTAGTGCACATGCCTTAAATTCTGTATCATGGGTAAAAAGTTCGCAACTGATTTACCCATGCCAACTAGGGACTCGTGTTCCTATATTTCTATTTCCCTTAATTCATCTCCTTTGTCTTTCTTCGATATCGAATGCATTCACGTCCCGGAACACAATCACAATTGCTATCGACATGTTTGCTGCTTTCGAAGTTAGTGAGTCGAACTTAGGGTCTATTAACCATCATATCAACAACATGTGAAGCCCTAAATAAAATGCAAAGCAAGGAGAGTAAAGCAAGAATTCAATCAATCCGAATATATTTAATCCGTATGTATAATTAATTGTAAGCATTACAAAAAGAAGGTGAAAAATTTTATGCAAACGAAAACGGGAGCCGTTATTGCCCGAATAATAAAATCATAAGAATGGAAAGCTTTTGTTCTACTTTACACAAATTGTGCGTGCAATACAATTCAGCATACAAAACAATCCGCAGTGTATTGGCAATGGAAACCTTAATAATAGTTTTAAAAAAATTCGAAAGAAAAACGAATACAAACAACAAAACCGCAGTTGAATACTCTGCACGATTCCGTCTAATAAAATTCCTCGTTGACTTACTTGATAAAATACCACAAATTATATCTTGGTTGCATGGCTAGATATACGTTTCATGAGCGCTGTTGTATGGTCTTATTATTCTTCTCCTGTCTTCATTATAAAGGGGTTGTTGACAGCTAAGTCCTTGCTTTTCAGGACAACGTTTATATAGGGGGGAATCCAAAACAGTTACTACTGTGGAGTAAATTTTAGCAAATTATATGGAAAAGTAGACCTTTCTATTATACGAAGGCTTACTTCTCGTACGACCAGTCATATGGGAAAGTGTTCAAAAAATCTATTTATCTGATCTAAATTTTTCATATCAGTGTACAGCGTTAAATACTATTTTTAACGGGGAATTTTTTTTCAAATAAGAAGAAGACCTCTAAGTTGAACACAATAAAATATAGACGTCAGACGGACAGATTGAGAAAATGATTCGAAATCGCTAGGTATAATAAAAATGGATTTGTTTTGAGTCCTTCTAGCTCTTACACGAAATTGTTGTATAGCGTATATTAAGTTTATGTGTATGTATGTAACGTGGAAACTAACAAGCGATAGACTCACCTTCTTTTATACCGAACGATAAAGAATCGTTTGCTGAATCGATCTAAGTTTGTCTTTCCGTCTGTCTGTCTATTCCCGCACTCATGTACAGATCGCAATTTTGACAAAATTTGGTATAACGATGTTTTCTTTGGCCGAGGTGCAAACGCTAACGAAAATGGAATGAAAATTTTGCAAATTTTTAATATTTGACGTATAAAGTTAACTTTCTATTCCTTTGCATTCCTCAACGCTTCAGAATTTTAAATACAACTTAGCACTCTCCCATCTTTCCTCCATATTATATTTAAAAATTTATTTCCCGCGCCTAAATATATACTTTAAATAAAACAAGAAGGAAATATTAAACTGAATTAGAAATATTCGGAAATGTCTCGTAGTTTCTCAAATGAATCGTTAACTGCGAAATTATATCAAAAGGCGAATATAACGCAATGGACTTGAAGTCACTAGACTCGCCCGCTACAACGGCATATGCGTTTCATCTTTGCCCACGCAATCGAAAGAATTGAGAAATTTGTATATAATGTTTACTTGTTTATCGACAAAAGCAATTACGCAGCGTTTTGTTACCGACTTATTAACTTGAGCTAAAACATAAACCATAAGTAATGTATAGGAGCCCTTTTTATTATTATATCAGCCTACGCATGTATGAAAGTTGATATTCGAGTTTCTGTTTGCATTATATATATGACTTTGGTCATAGCCTCCGCCAAATTCGTTTATGATAAACGAATAAAGGAGAAATAAGAAGCAAATTTATCTCTTTATTTAAATTTTAAATAAATCTAAACAACATTTGACTGTAGTAGGCCATAAAATGAAATGAAATGATTCTCAATGCTCTTTAATAAAAAATAAATGAGAACATTGTACTCGGTGGTGATCGAATATGTTATACCCATCGCCGTTACCCCAAAAGAGACCATAAAAATAAAAGCACTAAATTTTCATGCTCTACAATATGGGGGAGGCGGGGCTGATTCGCTCTATTTTCAGAATGAAAGTGGAAACTTTACGGAAAGCAAAGGTTTGACAGTTTTCGGCACATAGGCGTGGGCGTGGGCGTTATCACCGGTTTGGATTATTTTCAAATTCTTTCACAAAAGACGATACGAGAGAATGCTTACCACAGATACGGCCAAGAATTTTTTAAACTTGGTGGGGTTTTTGAGAATCTTGCTTCCGGGATGTATTGACGAAAAATTAATTTTTGTTACCTTATAATATTGAATAGGCGTGGTCTATTTCCACTATTTACGTACGGAATACGCGTTAGAATTTTTGCACATCCACCTGCTGTAGTTTATGAGTAATTAGCGAAAAAACAGTTTTTTATTCCTTTTCAAAAACAGAAGTGTTCTCAGTTTACATGGTACTGTAGGCACGTTCTTCGACCGCTTCGGCCCATTTTCAATGCCAACCTGTGTGTAAGAACTTCCAATGTTTCTGCCGAATTTGAAGTCGATAACTTCCCTTTTTGTGGCCAGGAGAATGTTTAAAGGAGATATTGTACGCACGGACATATGGACAACCGACAGACGAACAAACGGACATGCTTGAATCGATTAAGAATTTGATGCTGATCAAGAATATCCATGCTTTGTGGGATCTCTGAACCTTCCTTCGTTTGACCTCATCCTTCGGTGATGAGTATAAAAATTCTCACTATTTTTTACATTTGGAAGCGTTACGTCAGAGGACGATTAAATTAATTTCGTTCTTCTATTTTTAAAACCTTAACACTCTTCACGCGGAACTTTATGTCATTTTTTCTTTTATAGCGATTTCTGATTCTTATTTCTTCACCGGCTCGCCTCTGGGGAAGCAAAAAAACGCGCCAGCGATCTGAAAATAAATGAATAAAAACTAAAAGCAAACGTTACGCTACCCTTTATATATACCAACGCATCTATCCATAGTGTTCCTAATCTTGTCATGAAGATCATTTTATTTTCGTATGGTACGAGCGAAAGCTTTTTTTGAAGCTCGAGGTCTTTTGCAGATATTTAACAATTTATATTTTCTTTTCTTTTTAAAGGACGTAGTGACAGACAGGGACCCAGCCACGTTTGAGTAAGACCATTTCAGAACCGCTATTGCACTACTTCGATATGGGTCCCGACACCAAACCACATTTGCCGGATGTCGTTGTTACCTTCGACTGTTGCCTTTTCTTTTTTTTCGCTGCGCATATATAATCGATCTGTCAGCAGAAACCCGATTGATATCATTCCTGCCGGCACTCCTGCAACCGACGTTGAATCTGTGGGACAGACTGACATCAGTCTCAATCTACCGAGCCTTTAAATTATAAATAGTCTATATATTCGAGAAACTTCGCTTTACAGTGCTTTCTTTGCGCATAGACACCGTTCACATTTGGCATCATTCAGGACAAAGGGCTTGCGGTCGACCACAAAGGTTATAATTAATGCTGTCCTTAAACTTAAAATTTGATACAAGCTTTGGCATTGTTTTAGTAAGGCCTGTTTGGAACGGCAGTTGGACGATAACTTTAATGATAAACGAGAAAATTGTTATTAATTTTCGCATTTCTTGATGTTCAATAAACTGTTTGCATCTTTTTAAAGCACTTAATAATAAAAGCATGTTTTCATTCAGTCAATGGTCATTATATTAATGAGTCTATCTGATGGTAGCACACTTTGATCTAATCGTTTACTCCGTACGAAAAAATAGATTATTAAACACAGTTTATTATTGTTATTATTATTATTATTATTATTATTATTAATATAATCAATTTAGCCAGAGAAATAAATTCCAAGATCAAAGTCTTAAAGAACGAGCATCTAAGGCTAGCGGGTTTATTGAAAACTCTTAATTGGCAGCTTCAATGTGATCGATCCAAAGTTTGTGACCTACATACAGCCGGATATAGAAAATGTTCTATATAATGATTGTTTAGTACAGATTTGCATTGATTCTCAAAGACTTGGGGGAGATTTCGATTGTTTTAGATGTTGATGATGATGAAAGAGGGAAAGCTCAGTCCACTTTCATTAATACCTTAATACGGTCTTTACCAAGATCGGGAAGTCTAATCGTTAACAGTAGTGCTAATGAGTTCTTATTAATAATAACCGGATTAGTGAGATGTTGAGACATTAGTGCCCGGATTACAGCATCGAATAAACAAAACGGTTTATGTGAACAAAGACAACAAAATTCAGGAAAAAAAAAGAAGCGTTTTTTTATCTGGTGCTAAACAGTTATTTTTCGAAGCCGAGTCAGCCAAATTTAAACTCCAACTCCAAGTAACGCACAGCTCGTATTGCCTTACAACACTCTTAAAGCATTGCATCCGCTACGCACATAATTGAAACAAATGAATTTCTTAGTGGATAACTAAATATTTATTGGGGCATATTTAAGCAAATATATGTAATAATAAAATAACTTAAAATGCTAGCAAAATGAAAAAAAAAAAAAAAAATAATTCTTTAGAATATAATTTTATTATGGGTTAATAATTTGTAGAGAATGTTTAAAAGCTAAAATTATATTAAAATACAAATCGATGTCACGTCTAGTAAAGCATTGGAGCGCTTCTCTTCCACTCATCTCCATAGCTGCAACGTTTTTCATTAGCAATTCGTTCGTAAATTATATTAAAATTATAATTATATGAATTAAATATTTACTAAACACTTTTTTTATTACATATTTTTATTAATTAATTGTGTTAGTAAAATAATTTAAATTAACTTTTTATTTATTATTATTATTATTATTATTATTACAATTATTATCGTAAAGGAAAAAAATCATGAAATAATAATAAATTATTAAAAAAAAAAGTATACATATACATATACATATACATATACATATATATATATATATATATATATGTATATAATATATTTGTTCAGTCTTGTGTGCTTAGAAAAAAAATATTTAAACAAAAACATTTCAATAAAATTGCATTAATTTTTCTTATTCATTTAAATTGCTTTTAAAACGTGCAAAAAAATTACATACAAAACATTTATCTGAATGTTTTTTTCTGCTTCCGAATATGTTTTTTTTTTTTTATAAAAGAAATCAATTTTGCTCTTTTCTTCCTTTCAAGATTTTATGATCACCGCAACCGGCATCCTCGTCACTGTATGATATAGCTCTACCTTCCGAAGATTCTGGTGGCGCGATATTCAACACATTGGATGTTCCCGATTTAAGGGTTTCTTGATCGCCCGGTTCTTCTTCGTGCCCTTCACAAGTCGGTCTCTTAGGCGACATAGAAGCTGATGAGGAGCCGGAAGAAGTATTTGCAGTACTTACAGGTGAATCCGAGACTGTAGATGCTGCCATTATTTCCGCGTCCATTTCATCAAAAATATCGATAAGATTATTAATACCGATAAGATAGCCATCCTCACGATTGCCAACTTTCCAAGTGGTAAAATGATTAATTTGATGATTCTCCGGCAATTGAACGGTTTTCGCAAAATCAATTAACCATGCACTGGCATGCTTACGATCGTGTACGAATAATAATGAACTTCCGATTACTTCGTGACTGCGAAAAAAGTCCGAGCACTCTAGAGTAGCACGTACGACACGCAAACGTTGCAAATAACGCGGCTAATAATAAAAGAAAAAAAAAACGAATTAATTAATAAATAAATAAAGAAATAAAGAAAATCATCATTTCGCTATCCATTCTATCACTCATTCATACACATCGCTCTCATCTGTCGTATCACATGCGTGTACTTCGCATATATTTCACATCATAGTTTAATGCAATCGGGCGACACCTGGATGGCCCTATTTTTGTATGATTGTTTTGCAATCCTGAGCGAACTCTTTATCGAATTTTAGCCAACTTGAAAACGGCGTTTGGAGACTGTCGTCATTCAAATTCCAACTTAAAAGGCAAAGGAAGAAGAAGACTGTATAAACTTTCTAGTAATCCACGGATGCTTATTTTGTTGCTTTTTCCGCATAATTTCATGGGATTGATAAAAAAAAAGATTTGATCCGTTACACGAAAATCTGGCTCATGTAAATTCGATAAAGAAAGAGACAAACAGACGTGAACTTAAATTGATTCCGCTATGCCATGCTAGTCGTGCCAGTCAGACCAGCCTTTCTCATCAAGAGTGTCTGTCTATCAGCTATATAAATAAGTCACTACCGGTTTTGTAAGAAAAGATCGCAGCATTTGGGGCCTGTAAGTATTTGTTGAACATATCCAAGACTTTTCAAGTGAGAGTGCAGCCCAACACAATAAACTGCACGATATCTTTTCTTGAAGCTTTGAGTAGATCAAACACTATCCTGTACATAAAGTGATGAAACCCGAAATCCTGCTTAGCTTAGGCGGCGAAAGTAATAAAAGTTGGGCCGAGTCTTAGCGGGTGCGGGAAGGCGGGTGTCAGAGAATAGAGCGAACAACCATAGTGCGGGTCAGGCCAACAATTAATATCGACGACAAAGGCAACAGTCCTCGATATCCTAACCGATTTAGAGAATTAGTTATGTGCAGAGTGCTGTTCAAGCTGTTGCAACGCAACGAAACAGCCGCTGACAAACCCTGCCAGCAACATTGAATGCAATTGCCCCGCCCTTTGCGTTATTTGTTGCTGCGACGATCTTTAATCTGAAAGTAGCCATCGAAAGCGAAAATGCACTCTATGTTGACTTTTCATCGTGCAAGCGCTCGACCTTATATTGCAAAATCTGTTCAGGAAACATGAGCATAGCACTGAATAGGAATGTGCGATCACCACCGCTGAATTCATGGGGCGTTCTTGCTTCCTTATGAACATCTGTTTCTACTGATGACCTCCCGACTGAGCACACATCGAACGCTCCACATAAGAATAATTATAAAACAAGCACATGCAGAGATAGACCTAAAAAATCAGTTGCCCTAAGTAAGTCCGCAACTCATATTCTATCAGAAGGACGGCAAGAATGGGTAGCCAACGGTCGAAAATACTTTCTATGAAATAGTTTTTATTATTCCCTAAAATCGACACTTTTTTTTATATAAAAAAAAACAAACAAAAAACTCTATGCAAGAGTTTCGATGCATTTTTCCTACCCATTCATTACAAACGACTTGACAGTAAATATTCCAAAAGGTGACCTTGGTAAAAAAATTCTTCAAATCTTTATCATTCCTTCCGTTCCTTTTTCTCTCCCTCTCTCTCTTTTTTTATTCGCGTCCTTTTTACTTACCAAAGCATGAGGAAAGCCTTCAATGAATTCGTAAAATGCTTTCTTAATTTGTTCACGAGATTTTGTTGTTTTAAAATCTTTCGAACTTGTCCCGTCGCTCTTCTTAATGCCCTATAAGCACGAGGTAGAAAAAAAAAAAAAAATAGAAAATTCAAAAGCTTTTATGTACTAAGATAAGCAAACTCACTTCAATGCGGAAACCCAAAGTAGCGGTACTCGATATGGTCTCCCGCCATACCATATAACGGGGCTTAGTAACTCCTTTAGCTCTGTGCTCTTCATCGCTGGGAGCATTTGGGTCAATTTGTATCATTTTCTCGTACATATCTTTACGCAATTTCGGCTTCTCCTTGGCCTTGGATAATTCTTCCTCTAAATAGGTGCGTACACCAATTTTACAATCCATGACACAAGGTTGATAGAAATCGCTTAACAAGTCCTGCAACTGCAAATACACTAAAAATCAAAAAATCAAAAGGAAAAGAGAAAAGAGAAAAGAGAAAATATATATGTAAGCAAAGGAGCAAATTTTTCTAAGAATTTATTGAAAAATATTTACATTCACCATCCTCGCTGGTAACCTGTCCCTTATATTCGGGTACATAAGGTCGTAGAACGTCTTTCATAAGCACTTGAAAGCAATCTTCTTCTTTCGGGCAAAGTTTCTTTAAAACGGTACCTTGCTCAGGCCCAGCCTTGAAATTGCCTTGATGTCCGGCTAATTGTACCCAAGGGTAGCGTTGTTTTTTGTACGTTTGAAAGAACGGAGTCCATTGTACAATGTTTCGTATTTTCCGCCAACCAGAGGGCTGTAAATATTTTTAAAAAAAAAATGTTCAAATTTCAAAGCTGTCAAAACTTCATATTTGCCGCCACCGCATACTTTTGGCTTTTTGGGCACAAATTAAAGGTGGGCTCAAGTATGACTTCAAAATACATTTTCCTTTTTTTTCTTTTTTTTTTTTTTCTTAATTTTATTAAAAAAAAAAAATTGCTGTTTTTAAAAACTGTAAAAATCCAAATTTTTATGTTTTTAACCATTTATGAGCATGTTTGACAAATTTACTATGAAGCATTTTTGCTGTTGCATGTTTTGTTGTTATCATTATGTTTCTGCTCTTTTTTTATTAAAAAACAGTTGTTTTTGGTTTTTGGGTGTATGTCAACAGCCGGCTGGACAAATTTAGCGCTGTTTGCAATATGTTTTTATATTTTTGTTGTTATTGGCACGTGCCGCTATTCTATAAGACTGCATTCTAACACCTAGTTTAACATCATAAACGAAGTCAAAAGATCGCATAATAAACTCAAACGATTTTCGCTTTTTTAAAAAACACGTTAAAAAAGCAAATTAAAGAGGCTAAGCCAACGTCGTTTTTATACCCTTCACTTGCCCCAAGCCGAACAAACATAAAACAAGTAAGTGAATTATATTCGGCTATGACCGAATCTCTTTTATGCCCATCATACTCTATAATATTGGGGTCCTTCTGGACGTTGCAAACGTTTTCATAAAATGCTTGACTGTTCGTCTACGCCTTGTCTAGTATCATCTGCCCAGTAAACCTTCCCCAGTGCGCAAAAATGAAGATATCGCCTACAAACTTGCAAAACAACAATTGGAGAATTACGTGAACGGTGTGAAGAATGCGCCAGAACGCTGAGAGCAAATCAACAGCAGTTCTCCTCTTTCCTTCTAGGATCACGGTGATGGGTATCAAAGATTTCGTCACGACCGAACATAGTTTTCTTACTTGTTTCACTTTATTTTAGAACTTATGAAATTTGCAAACATATTTTAGGGACGTTATATACATAAATAAATATCTTGCAAACTTCAATTAGCTATTCGCTTCCGCTTCCGGTAAATGATCACTTGATAAATTGCCAACCATAGTTATTGCGTTTTCGCATCGCTAATATACAGACAGCATGGTTATAATATATGCTTGAACCAAACCAATTAAAAAACCACATATGCTATCTAGAATGAAGTGTCGCTTCGCGAGGACACGAGATAAGCAAACACAAGAGCACCATACCATTAAAGGCGCCCAAAATATGGGATACAACGGATATATCGTTACAAAAAAAAAGACCATAATGAAAGCAGATCTTGACGCATGTCCAGATGGAAAGCTGAACTTATCTGGACCTATAGGCCGTCTTCTTCTAACTGCGGCTTTTATAAGCGCGATGATCACTATGTCCAATATTAGACCAAACAATAAATTAATTTGCATCTGATAAAGCGATTTGTTGCTTGCCAACCAAATGAAAGCTGGCCATGCTGTCAGCCATACTATACCGTCGCATGATAACTCCAGGGCTTTAGTATGAGCTTTTATTGCTCTTTAAATGGTTCGTACTTTAACAAAAATGTAACAAATTTTTGTCGTAATGATTTCATCCTTCGCGAGCAAGAACTGCAGAAATTTGGATTTTGGGCGTTTCGCTATTACGAGATTAAAAACACTAAAATAGCCGGCTGATAGCTGGGGAATTAGAGATAATAAAAAATTGTTGGTAGATCCTCTACCAACTACCAATTTTTTGTCCACGAACACTTTGTTGTTGTATCATGAATTTCTATTAACTTTTGCTGCTCCATATGTTTACATATACATATATATATATATATATACATAGATGTATAGAAATGTAAGTTGCAGGCAAGCTAGTACTTAGTCTTTGTAATAGATTAAAATTAATTATAGTTCCCAGCAGCATTTCGTTGTGCAAAAAAAAAAAAAAAGAAAAAAAAAAGCCAAATGTTTGTCATCATTGCATCATTTGCTCGCTTCAAGTGGCGATAATTTTATATGAAAATGTTTATGCAAGATTTTAATTGAAATAAATTGTATCTGGCTTTCGGACGGATAATAGTGCAGTACAATAGTGAACTAACTCTGTTGGTGGGTGGCTACTGCAAGTTCAATGTTATTATTATTATTATTGTTGTTGTTGTTGTTGTTGTCAATGTTAATTGTTTTAAATTAAATATTGCTATCGTTATTTAGCACAGAAATCTAGAGAGTGTGACGCATATCTAAACACAAAAAGAGCTTAGAGAACAATTGGAAAGTGTGTTGATTTCACTTATAAATTATAATGAAATCTAGAAATTCACAAAGGCACGCGGTCGACGGATAATAATTGTTAAGAACACATTTTTTTTTTCATAGTTAAAAAATGGGAAAAACTAAACTTTGTTCCTCAAGTAGAAAGTCATTAAATCTTTTGAAATTTTTTATAGCCATTTTGTCGTTTACTGAAACCAGATTTCATAGAACTAGTTCTTCAGTTACAATCTATCCTATATTCCTATGCTATTCGATCAAAATATCTGAAAAATTCGGACCCGTAGGTTGAACACAAGATGATGCAAGACAGACAGACGAACGAATAGGTTTAGTTTGATTCGCAAAGTAATTCTGAATCGAACCTTATAATAAAATGTGTGAGTCTAGCTCGAGTCCTTCTGGGCACAGTGTAGACCGGCACAAGCTTAATATGTATATATAAAGGGAGTTTGAATCCAGCACTCCACACAATATTTAGTGTGGGATATATTAAGGAGATAAAGCCACCTTTTATGACACCAACTCATTTAGGCACACTTTGCGGAATGAATTTAACGCTGTCTGTCCGTTTGTCTGACTAATATCAACCGATGTTCTTTGTAGTCAACTTGTAACTCGCAAATTTTGAGATGTTTTGGTGAATACCATCGGATTTTGACCGGAGGGTGAAGCCCGCTATCACCACTTCAAATTATTGCACCGTATATTGAATAGGTCGTGGCCAATTAATCTAGGATGTTTAATGATCTCGCGATCTCGTTGCACTCCGATGTTTTAATTTGTTTTTTAATAAAACAAAGCACAAGTGACTAAAGGCTTACCATTAAATTCTTTGCTTTTTCGTCTTTCCTTTAATAAGTCAATCCTTTCGTCAGTTTTTCTATATGCTCGCATGGCAGTTTCCTTGTCCGTCCATCTGTCCGCCTCTGAAATCCCTCATCCACTTTGTAACACAACTCATTTGCTCGTATGTCCTTTACGCCTTTTTGACCGGCCATCACTGTGTCCGTTGCTTGTGTAGTCACGTCAGTCCAGAAAAGAGTACAAATAAGAGGTAAAAAAAAAAGAAACGGAAATAACTATTGCGTGGGCGCGGTCGAACTGTTCAATTTTCAGCATAAAAGTGGAAATTTATGTGGTGTGTATGTAGCACTTTATGAGTAAGAAGAAAAAAGGGCGAAAAACAAAGGTGCTCACAGTTTGTGCTGTATAAGCGTGCAGGCATGCTGCAGACGTCTTCTTTGACACGTATGAGTCCTTTTGAAATTCTCCTGCAAGTTTGTTCCTGCAAGAATGTTTACCACAAACACTTCACGGTTGTGCAGACGGACAGATCGACACACGATCGAACGGATATGCTTAGGTGTATTCCGAATTTGAAAGTGGCCAAGAATTTATATACCTTCTGGAGTTTCTGAAGTGAAATTACGCCGTACTATAAAATTGAGTCCACGTGGCCGATTCGTGGTGCATTTTTTTAGAGCTACTACAATATCGCCCATAAAATATGCGTTCAAATTTTTGTAGATTTATTTGCTGCAGCTTATGAATGATGGGTAAAAAACTAATTTTGTATTCAGAGCTTTTGAAAACAGAGCTATTCGCAGCTTACGTGGTACCCTAGACGTTTCCTTCGACCGACTTGTCCCATTTTCAATATCTATCTGCGTACAAGAACTTTCAATGTTTCTGCCAAATTTCAAGTCGATAACTACCGACATTACACGGACGGACAAATTGACAACTAACAGACAAACAGACGGATATGCTTATATCGATCAAGAATATATATATACTTTGTGGAGTTTCTTTCAATGTTTCTGCCAAATTTGAAGTCGATAACTACAGATATTACACGGACGGACAAATGGACAACCAACAGACAAACAGACGGGTATTCTTATATCGATCAAGAATATATATATACTTTGTGGAGTTTCTCAAGCTTTCTTCGGGGCGTTGCAAATGTTTAGGCAACTCATCAGCCCTTGGTGATGTGTGTGAAAAATCCCTGTAATGAACTTTAGAGGGTTGAGCAGGGTTTAGGGGGTTAGAGCAGAGGGATAAGAAAATTGCGCTACAAATAGTTGTTCTGCTCTAAAGCTACACAGCAGACTTCATCTTATCAACAACAAGGCATTATTCGCATTCAACGCGTGATCGGGACGAATAGGCGAATAGCTATACGCACTAATAGATGGGAGGATAAAGGAAGAAGAGAATTTATAAATAATTGGTTGCATTTTAAAGGTAAATAGAAGCTGTAATCCCTTCTTTTACTTACGTATTTGTAACGAAGTGACGTGAATCTAAATGAATTTACGTGCACATGATAATCATATAATAAAAAAGGATCGGAACTCTTGCAAGAAAGTGGTTCTCTCGAACTGGTTGATTACCATTAATTTTTGTAAATTACTTAGCATAAGAAGCGTTTCAAGGTTACTTACAAAACATTTTTTTGAAAATTACCTGAAAACAAAAAAAGAAAAAGATATTTGGTTAAGTGATATGCGATAAGATAAATATATGTTCGAAAATTGAAAAGAAAAATTATTAAGAAGTAAAGAAATAAAAAAAATAAAAATTAAGAATTAAAATATGAATAATAAGAATAACTAAGAATTTCGTTCTTTTCGTAAACGTTATTAAATTATTTCTATTTATTTTTTCAAATAGCCCGAGTGTTAATAAATGTTAAGCAGCATCGCTTTGCGAGATTACACAACCACGCAAGACATTTGTTACAAATTTAATTCACATTCTGTTGCAAGCTTTCGAGATATCTACGCAACGAGCTTACTTTCACAAAGGGGCGTATGGCTCGGTTTCAGCCTATAGTAGATTATCAAGGCCGGTTATTGGCAGTGCAGTTAGAAGTTTGGTTTGCTGAAAATACTACGGCAACACTACTCCTGATACAGACACTGACGTGGCTGAACGCATTGGAAGCCCAAAAGACTTGGTTTCACTACAAAACATCATTAAAATCCTTAAAATTATTCTCGATAACTGAGAAGTGAATCTGCAAGGAATAGTTGAGATATCAAAAGATATCAAAAGACAGCATATTCCACCCATCTCTAGGTTAGTCTGCCCGGAGACTAGTAATGATTCGAAAATCTCAAAAGAACGCTCCAGGAAAAAGGATTGGAACTAAAAGATGAGGTCGTTGCGGAACAGTGAACGTGTTCTGTGTACCTCAACAAATTATTGTATAAAAAAGGCATCGAAATATAATAAAATATTAGAGAAGCCAGGGACTACTTGCATTACTCTTGAAGGAGACTGAGTCTCTGCTAACGAATATAAAATAGTTCAGAAGTTCAGAAAAAAAGCAGAAAAATATTTCCCTTTGCTTCTGTTTGCTGAAAATTATTGGTCGATTTGCATTAGGAACGCCACACACGCATCAAAAGCCGCAAAGCATTTATTTTTGTGTGAACCTGTGAACTGATATTGGAGCGTTTCCTTATGACTACTCCTTCAGGATACCAGAACTAATACGAAATCAAAGCAACTATAATAAGAAAACATATTGTTTTCGTTTGTGACTAGTGATCGATCACGACGCCGGAATATGTGTTTATATATAAAATTAGTAGTTGCTGTAGCTTTGCTTAATTCGAAGAACATCTCTTGATTTTTGTCCGTCACGAAGTCAAATGGCTAACACCCGAGAGTGAAGTCCAACCTCATGCTATTGCGTATTGCTAAGCGCATTAAAAAGCAGATGTTGATCTCAGAGGGCTACGCAAGGTAAATAGGAGCCATAGCAGAAAACTCCACTCAAGCGGTTGCTACGAAGTTCAAACTGAATATGAAAACGTATTTCGATAAATTCATAGGACCTAGAGAGACGAAGCAGAGTTTTTTTAGAAGCTATAAGGAATCTTGTAGAGAAATACACGGCGATCTTGAATGCTCTAAGCTGGAGGAACTGCGAGTTAGTTAACCTTGGCTTCTCCAAGTTCTTTCGAGCTAAATAAATATTTTTTAAATGCGACTTCCATTTAATTTAATTAATTACAATTGTGTTTAAAAAAAAAAAAAAAAAAAAATCTTTTATTAAAAACAGTTGCAGCCTGGCTTGTTTTTCTTTTTAATAATTAGAAAATGTTGAAATTTTTTTTCTTCTTTTATTATTCAATTTCATGCGAGTGTTTCTCAATCTCTACCTAAACACGAGTTTTTAATATTTCAAAATTCCTTTATTTCGCGGTAACCTGATATCTATAAATTATAAAAAAAAAAAAGAAAAAGTAAATAAATAAATAAATAACTGTTCACACACATACTGTATATGAACAAGTTTTTAATATCACTATATATACATATGTAGTAGTGCAGCAGCATCTCTTAACAGTTTTTTCTTTTTTTCTTTTCTTATTTCATTTCTAACAAATATTTTAATAAACATTTTCTTTTATTTTGAATACATTTCTCAATGAAACAAAATTCATTCAATGCAATACGTAGTACACTTAAGTCGTGACGAGATAAAGGCACTTGCGTAGCACCGTATAATCAAAGTCAAAGTTTACAAAAAGTAATGAGCGTATTTAGTACCTCCGTCCGCACTGAAATCGCGAAATAGCTAATCTCCGCCCCAAATTATTGGGTTTAAGAACTTGTTAAGAAATTTAAATATTTATTCTTAACGCCTCTGCTAGTGGTAGTGCGTTTTGACAACATCTTGAAAGTCGATAGAGAAAATCTTTCATTTATTCAAATCCCACGCATTAATTGAACACTCTTTGGCTTAGCTCTCTGGCTTAAAGTTAATGGCCTGAATACATTATTATACATAAGCCAAGATAAGAGAAAATAGTTAGCAGCTATGTTTAATAATTAATATAACCGAGATGCGTCTTTTGAAGTCATGCAGTAAGCGAGTAACAGAACGCGACATCAGTCAATCAATGAATCACTTAAGAAGTTGTAGACTTGAGACATCAATCAGTCGCGTCAGCCTTCTTAATGAATTGTGCTTTCAAGAACATTGATCTCCGGCAAAATTACTTATGACATAAACTTATCGCATACATATATAAAAAACGCAAATACAAGGCAAAAAAAAGAAGAAAAAAAAAGACTTAATCGCGAAAACGTCTAACGAAAACATCTTTTCATCGGCAGCTTAAGCTAATTTAAGTTGATGCTGCAACTAAGCCTAAAGCATTTTATACCGTATCACAATACCATCATAGATACAAATATACAAATTTTTTAACTATTGATAAAATCTTTTATCTTTTATATACAATAACTACGATGCGAATCTTATCGTCAGTAAATGTATATGAAAAAGTCTTTCAATTAACTATCACATGCTTCAGATAACCTTCGTGCTTAAGCACGCAAAATCCCGCTTTCTTTCTTTATTAGTTAACACATTTAACCCTGCGATCTCGGTACGCGGGAAAATGCATTTGAAAAAACGAAGTTTTCATGTTTGGCCATCACTGACGTAAGCAACTCAAGAACAAATATTTGGCAAAAAAATTAACTGTAGTAAACTCACTTTGTGGACCCCCCTCTCATAGGAGAGTTTTTTAAATAATCTCTAACTACACGCTAAACCATCTTTTGTACAGAGCATATTAAGTTTATGCGGACCTATGTAGCACCCACAAGCGCCTTTTTCGTTTTTTGAATATGAACCAATCAGTCGAGGGATGACCCCACCACGGTCCAAAAGAAGCGAAGAAAGAAAAGTCGTGGCCGGCGGGACGGCCGGACAGCGGGCTCTCATGAAAAGTACACCTCTGCATGAAACTAATGAGCAAAGTTTGATATATTATTACCATAATGACTGACTGAATAAGCGTATTAGGCGAACTAGTGTAGGGTATCGAATGGTCGGCCTTGCTCGACTATAATGTTCTCACTTCTTTTCTTTATAGTTAAAATTTAAAAAATTTTTTTAAAGTCACCAGACTTTGCATCTTATTAGGCAAAGACGTGTAACATAATTTAATGGTCAGCCTTGTCCTACACTCTAACGTTTAACCTCGTCTACCGCTCGAAAATTAAAATTCCGCAAGAATAGCCGAGTAGCTAGGAAGCACGGCTAACAAGTCAGCTTTCGCGGGTCCAAATCTCAGTGCAGCAGAACTCACTTTAGTCGCAGCTATAGTGAGTGTTCAGCCGGTAAAGGCTGTCATCATCTTACACGAAGAGGGGACATCCTCTGAATGATTAGGCGTTTAAAATAATAAAAAAAAAGTGTCAATTGCACATGGCTGGTCGTTCTCTTTTCAAGGCAGGCTCTGTCCCTGTGTCCTGTTACATGTACTGTTTTCAGTCCACGTTAAAATGAATTTGGACGCCAAGCTTAATTTTTATACCTCACAACACTTGTGATACAAGAGTATATTCAGTTTGTACAGATGTATGCAATATTCGAAAGGACTTGAGAAGGACATCCTGAATCGATCTAAACTAGTCTGTCCGTCTTGTTTTCTTGTTCACACTCCAGCATGCCATGTTAACGATAGCCTTCTCTAGTAATGTTTCCGCGTTTGATTCGAACAACTCATAATACACTATAGGGCACCCAGTTGACCATGCCCGATGTTCAGCTCATCCGCACTATCTATTTTAAAATTTTTTCTTTTTTTGATCTTTAATAATCCACAATAAAGACAAATTGTCAGACATCGATCAAAAAAGAAAATATTTCACCATTATCTGGACCTCTTGTAGCTACTTGTCCTACTTATGGGAAAACTGAAGGGTCTTCTTCCCCAAAGCCAAGACGTAATCGAAGCTGTGAAATGATTGGAAACCGCATTTCATTACGAACCCGGTTTTCTTAAGCGATAGTAAATGTTTGCCTTTATGAATGCATTCATCTGTTCGTCAATGGCCAGGGCCTGATTACGTCTGCTAATGAAAGCTTCTTTCAAATCCTTTGTTATTGACTTCTCAGATCATTAAAGATCATTAAAGGCTACGATTGCGTTAAGCTCGCTTATCGTATTTATTTTTGATAAAAATTAAAAAAGAAAATAATCATGCGAGTCGTGAATTAATTCGATTATATGGCTGAACGTGCATATTGAGGGAACCTTTTTCACCCGAGCACCCGAGTAACCTTACAAAAAAACGGGCACACTACACTGAGCGAACGCTTAACATAACGCTTCTCTGTACATTGTGTTTGTTGTGTTTGTGTTTGTGGACAAAGGTTGGCTGGCCTTGCAAGTTGCCGAGATAACGAAGGCCGACCTACATTTTCATTTAAGCTTTTCTTTCTAGACTTTTATTTTTTGATTTTTGATCTTTTCTGTTCATTTTCAGCTTTTGTGTGGGTTACCTTTGCCTTATCGATATGAATTTGATGATCAAAGTTTGTCGTTATTACCACCGCGTTCACTTCATATTTACCGCGTATTAAGCGTTGACGTACAAATGCAAACGTCGCCAAACATTTCGATTGTTTAAATTGTGTCGATGGTGATGATGATGACGATGATGAGAATAATGGTGCTGCGGTTGGCGGCGACGGCGATGGCAATGCTATTGCGTTTGGCAATGACTTTAATGATTGATGACGAATATCAGAAATTTTCAAACGATTTTTATAAGGCATTTAACATAAATCAAAAGACATTTACTCGATATTTTCTTCTTCTTTTTTTTTTTTTTTTTTTTTTCCTTTCCTTGTCTTTTTTTCGTTTTTTTTTCGTTTTTTTTTAGTTTTTTTCGTTTGTTTTTTTTTTTTTTTTATGACCCTACTAAAGAGTTATATTGATAGCAACAAGACTTAGTTGCTTCTTCCAACTCTGTTGCACGTTTTTGATTGCCGACTTAACTATCATATAAATGCAAATGAGATGATCAGGTTCTCTATATTTTCAACAGATTTCAAATTTGTATCTTTCAAGCAATAAAAAAAAAAAAAAAAAAAAGAAAAAAACGAAAAAAAAAAGAAAAAAAAAAAAAAAAAAAACAAGGAAAGGAAAAAAAAAAAAAAAAAAAAAAGAAGAAGAAAATATCGAGTAAATGTCTTTTGATTTATGTTAAATGCCTTATAAAAATCGTTTGAAAATTTCTGATATTCGTCATCAATCATTAAAGTCATTGCCAAACGCAATAGCATTGCCATCGCCGTCGCCGCCAACCGCAGCACCATTATTCTCATCATCGTC
>KK502407.1:732828-744638 GCA_000688735.1 Glossina austeni
AAAAAATCTTTCCCAAAACGATAAGGAAGTAAAAGCGAAGCAAAAGTTGCATAAAATTTAAATTAAATGATTTTTATTCTAAAAATGATGGGAGAAGAAAGCAGTTAATGAACTTTACCAAATTATTTTAACTTCAACGGAAATCTTTGAACCGCTGCTTTTGCATTTATTTTTAATGGTCTCGTATTTCTTATTATTATTATTGTATTTTTAATTTATATTTAACTTTCAAGTCACTTCATTCCACTCATGTATTCAAAGAACTTTCACTTATTTTTTTTTTTTGTTTTTTTTTTGTTTATTTATTTATTATTTTCTTCTTTCTTTGTTTCCCAACTAAAGTTTCTTCTTTGAATGCGAGATTTAAGTTAAAAGGTTACACGCATTTTAAGCACACATAGACATATAAAACACACACACACACACACACACATAATTCGAACATTCGATATACGCGCATAACATTTGCTTATAATAAAATCAAAAAAAATCAAAAAATAAAGGCAAAAAAGGAAAACAAATACACAGCGCCACCTAACGTATGACATACGGACGCGTTCGCTGTGTAATAGCAACTGAAGTCAAAAGCCCACAATTACTTAACTCGCCGCCGAACAGTTAAGCTCAGAAAGCAAGCAAGTACGGCAATAATAACAACAACAGCAGCAATAATAAAAAAAAAAAAAACCAAAACAACGACGGCAAGAGCAGCAGCAATAACAACAACAATAACAACAACAACAACGACAACAACAACAACAATGAAAAGAATAACGAAAACAGCAAGCCTATTGACACTTTAACGTGAGACCGAAGAAAACAAAACCGCAGAGTTAAAGCAGAGGCTTAACGCAACCGCAATGTTTTCAGTTTTTGTGAAAATCAAAAATTAATAAAATTAAAAAAAGGAAAAACAAATATCAGGTAATCGAAGAGTTTGGTAAAAAATCTTATTGGAAAAAAAACAAACACCTTTCTGTTTTCAAAAAAAAAAAAAAAAAAAAAAAAAAAAAAAAAAAAAAAAAAAAAAAAAAAAAAAAAAAAAAAAAAAAAACATCAATTTGTTGCTCTCTCCTGGCATCGAAGGGTATCATGTTACAAGGTGTGTTGTGTTGGGTGTAAGCTTTGGTAATTTGTTGTCATTATTGTTTATGTTGTTGTTGTCTTTTTTTTATTTTATTTTATTTAATTTAATTTTTTTTTTTTTTTTTTGTTTGCTATCAGTGCTATTTTTTTAAATGCTATTTTTATACAAAAGGTTATATCTCATGAATATGCGGTTTATAAACAAATACAAACAAACATTCATACATGCAATAACCACACACAAACGTTTAACGTTCTACTCTCCAATAAAAACTTGGCAAAATTTTAAGTCGAATGATTGACGGAGACAGATAGATAAACAGGTGGAAGTCGGAGATAGATAGGAAAAAATTGAAAATCGAGAAATCGTTTTAAGGGTACACGATAAATGAAATCAAACCAATCTCTTAGCTAATGGCAATGTTTGGCGATTAAAACGCAATTCAAATTTCCTTGATCTTCATCGTAACCCACTCCCACGAATCGATATTAAATTGAAGCATTTTCCCCCTCAATTAGCTACGATAGCCTTATTTTTGCACTACATTCGCTCAGTGATTGTCATACCCGCTGGAGATCGTAAGTCATAGTCACTTTTATAGACAGATGGCGTTCATGCAGCCGTTAGACTGCTCTCACTCCCTACCCCTACCCTTCTTCTTTCCTCACTTCTTTCGCAACGTTATCGTGCTTCGTGTATCGGGGAGTGATGGCCTGAGTGATCAAGGTCATAGCAAGGCAGAAGGAAATCTATCTGCGCACGTTGTTCAAAAAACAAAAAAATTGTACATGTGCGTATGCGTGTGCGCTACGTGCTTCTATTTCGATTTAAAGAGCCATGTGTGGACCGTAGTCGACCTACTCGTTTTGATGTCACACCCTAGCTATGGATTCTTGCAGATTCCTACACCTACAATATTTACTTAATAGCCTACGACTGTGATGTCGATGATGATATCGAATGACATCGAAAATCGGCTGACAAGGCCGCAACCAGAGGAGAGCCGATGACAAAACTAGTCTATAAAGTCCGGCTTGTGCTGCTTTTTTTCCTGTCTTAGACTCATCGCCGTAAGCAGACCTGAACAGATTTCAAGTCTTACAAGACGGGATGGACGCGATAGTGGACGTCAAACCCATAAAGTACGGGCAAGAATTTTCTATCTCTGGTTATATGATTTGTAAGCTGGTGTGAGTGGTGTCGGAGAAATTTATTATCCTCTCCATCCTAGTATTCCTTTTCTAATCCCTACCCCTAGTTCCGCTAGTTGAATAGTCGAGAAGAAATAATTTTCATGTAAAACGCCTGAAGACGGCTTAGAGCCTGTCTGGAATTAGGTGCTGCACGTAAGATTTCCTCATATCCTTGAACAATAGACCAGGCAGAGATAGGAAGAAGAATATGCAGGGAATGTAGAAATCGTCTGGCCATTGTATCAGATGCAAGGAATAGGTGACCCGTTCTTTGTAAGAAAACCCCAGCCCTCTACATTGAGAACGTGTTGAAAAAAGAGATATCGGTAGCCTCTCCATTCCCCATCTTTGGACATCGGATGTTCCGAGATAACGCACAAGACGATGGAAGCGTACACAATAAGTAATCGCTTGAAGTGCGTACTACAACAGGGAAAGCAATATTCGGTGAACAAGAGCGGATATGGTAACATATTCCGCTTTCGCGTTGCTAGCGTTTTCACTGGGTTTCGTACTGTAAAACCAAGCGTGATCGTGTTAAAAATGCAGCCAATATTGACCTCTTGCTCGTTACTATGAGTGACGCGAGCGCGATGCTTCTGTTGCGAGTTGCGAGTTGCGAAGCATTTTACATTGTGCGGCACGATTCCGTAAACTAACTCGTATTTTGAAGATATTTCGACAAAGCGTTCTACCAAACAAGTCATCGGCCTTATTAGGGAAGTCTTGAACTAATTGCGCCACTCTCGAGCGAAACCGTCCTGATGACTAAAATCGAATTTTGCAAGAATCGAGAAAGACTTTGCATTCTCGCTTAATCCCTGTACTTACTGATCTACGCATTAGCTTCGTGCAAACAAAATTTTTGGTAGACAAGACCACACCACGTCAATGCACGTCTAAGTCTAACAAATAGTTGGCGTAGTATTTCCATGCGATCGCCCTCATCATCCAGACCGTAAACAGAATGAATTTGAAGGTAACATAGAAAAGTTTTAAAAAGAGACCTTCTAAAGGCGCCGCAGGAGGCTGGTCTATGCCTTCTTCTAAATGGACGGAAAGGCTGAGTGTGAAGACAAATAACTCCTGCATACGCGCTCAATGAAAATGTGAAGGCAAGAACGGAAGGAAGTGCGTCTCAAGTGCATCGCTCGAAAGAAATCAATTCGAAGAGTTTTTTCAAAAGAAATACATTCCGACACATACGATATGAATGTTGTTTTTAATCACGTTTGCAGTGCTTATCGCGTATATAGAGATTTTAGTTAGTTAGTTAGTTAAGCTAATATCTTGAGGTTTTGTCGGATATTACATGAAGCTTATATCAAATGATAGAAGATAGAAATTGACTTCTACGAAAAAAACAAAAAAAAAAAACACAAATTAATGATTGCGTGTATGTGTGGGGAGAGTCGTATGACTACTGTGGGTTTTCCAATGAAAATAAGTACTGACGTAATTTCCGCGGCACTGAAATGCATACAAATATGGCACAGAATTTTTTTAAGCATTATACATACGTACAATCACTCCAGCACCGTGGGGAACTTATTTTCTTCATTCAATGTACGTGACGTAAGCCTGTAGGATTTGGCCCTTTGTCATGCATGAAATCGGTCAGTTAGCAGCCACCAATGATACCACGACAGCGGAAATCTTATTAGTCTCTGCCATATATGAAGGGATGTAGCCTCAGCAGCAGAACGTAACGTAACCGAGGCAAATGCCGTAATTTGATGACGTCTTTAAAATCAATCATAGACAACCACCTTTTGCCTTACAATGATTTAGACAGAGTTTCTGTAGAGCGCTTGCAGGAACTGAGATCTTAAAAGCTCCTCTCCGAACTCCGAACTCAAATATCTCAGTTTACCTACCACACACAATGTACGCACGCTATGAACCGCCATGAAACCTGCTTGTCATTACGGGATCCATGTGTCCGGGCTCAATACAAGTTTTAGGGAAAGTCGATAAAATTCTAGATAAAACTATCTTGCACAAGTTTCAAGGACGTATCACTTATACTGTGGAGAGGGAGACCCCGTTGTCAGAAAACTTATCTGAGCGTTCAATAGTTAGTTACTGTAAGTATTAATAATTTTCGTGTTTCGTGGTGTTCACGCATTCCAAAGGCGGGGGGGATGGATGAAGCATATCTGAAATACCTGCTTAAGAGGAAACGCTCGAGCAAACGTTCGAGCAAACGTTCGAGCATAGAGAGAGTAAAGTTTCACTAGATCAGCTTTCCTACGCAAAATATCTGAACTTACTTACTATACTTACACTATACAATCAAAGTTCAGCTTAACTAAGTTGCAAGCAAGCGGAGAAGTAATCATCTGTTAGCGACCCCGTCTTGAACCCTTAATAGATTCGGGAACACCCTTAGCCCACTTAAGAGCACTGATCTCGGTTCTCGATTGAAGTATGAAAACTTACTGTGGAATTCCTAAAGAGCAAGATATGGTCTAAGGGGAACCTTTCAAAAATTCTACATTCTAGTGGCAGCACTTATTGCTAGCTGTTCATCCTTTATAATGGTTCTCTCAGGCACGCGCGACAGATGTGGGTGGGCGTCGATGTAGTAGTAGCCGTAATATAAGCGGTACAACTACTGCTACTGCAATATGACCTCGACGTAGACCCACCGACGTATTTTTAGCCCTCAATTACCAATTGCAGGGAATGCAGCGATTTTTGGTTAAAACACTAGTTGCAGACCTGTGCAATTTTTGCTACCCTCATTTATACGGATAAGAGATTTTGTTCGACGACTTGAGGAGACCCTTTAGAAAGTCAATTATTCAAGCAGAGAGAAATTTTAAAGATATTTGTTGAACTGTAATTTTCCATAATTTAAAGGAAGATTTTTGATGAGCGCAACCACGAGTTTGAAGAAAAATATCACAATTTCAAGCCAAGCTTAAGAATAAGGAAAAGAAAAAACAATTCGATGGAACCATAGCTTTCATAGCTTACCGAGCTCTTCTTCTTCTTCTTCTTCTTCTTCTTCTTCTTCTTATTCCTTGCACAAATTAACAGCAAGTTGAGAATATTTTAATTTAATATAAATTTAATTCATGCAAAAAATTCATTAAAATTTAAATAAACTTGCAAAAATTTACACAAAAATATCAAATTTATTGTTTACTTTTGCAGTAACGTGTAAATTAATAAATCATGAATAATTATAATGATAGAAAAGAATCCAAAAAAATATATATCTGTGAGTTCTATAAGCCTAGGGCTTCCCTGTGTGAATATGCATTTGTTTGTATGTGTGTGCATGTGCGTGTGTGTATGGAAAAGTGCGACGCATGGATAACACGTGACATTGAATCCCATACATCGGCATTGAGTGAAACGTAATTTTCAAATTAAAACAACAAAACCTTTTATATAACAAAAGTTCAAAAAAAAAATAAAAAATAAAAAAATAAATAAATAAAAAAGAAATTAAAAAAATAATTAAATACACATACATGCACGCAAAATTGAAAACAAAATCCGGAAATTTAAAATAATAATAATAATAATAAGAGAATAAAAACAATAAAACGAATTAATTTATCAGACCGTGAAAACGACAAAAGTAATCGGCAAGAATCACGCAAACCTAACTTAAACAAAAGCCCAAAATACAATGACAGAGATATTCATCTCAATGATGGAATCCGTTTTCTCTCTCTCTCTCTCTGTCGCCTCCCACTGCTGCCGCTCGCTGGCCTACATTACGTTTACTTATTATTATGATTTATTTATAATTGTTGTACGCGTGGTATCTTCAAGTTCGTTCAAAGCGCATCTAAGCTGACAAGGGACAATAGTAATATCAATGCACACCGACAAGCACACCGACAATGCACACGACAATGTCAGCTCAGAGTAACATTTGTGAATAAAGCTGAATGCATCATTGTTTGTGTGTGTTGTTGCTATTTGGCGAATGCATGTAAAGCCAGCTTTCGCGAAAAGTTCTTCGAAACAAACTCTAATTTCATTTCAATCAATTTTGCATTAATTTCAACTATGTATGCACAGCACAATCGAATCTCTAAGAATGACTGCCTGGCTATATATGCGTCGCTAAATCGAATTTTTATTTATACCCACCACAGCGCAATGACTATATTAAACCTATCAATAGATTGCAAGGCATACTAATATCCGTACACATTGAATATTGAATAATAGAAGCTTTTGAGATGATCGACAGTATTTTTGAACATCATTATCATCATATTGTTTAGTTTCTTCTTCTTACCAATAAAGTTCTGGCGATTCTTGACACCCATGAATATGTTTCTATGCAAAAAAAAAAAAAAAAAAAAAAAAAATACACTTGTATACGTAGCAGCCGGAACAGGTATGTAAGATATTTGTCCCTATCTGTACGAACATCGACCATAAACCTCAACTGTGCTGTCTTCGAAACCATCAACAAAAATAGTGAAAACAATTAGCATCTGTTACCCTTCGAACAGTGACAAGAACAAAAACAATGCTTATGAAAATTTAAACATGAAAAATATCTACACAGTTCATTAATAAATGCGAGAAAAGAATGTAAAATGTGCGCCAGTAACAGCAATTTCTTAAGAAACCCTCTTATATACGTACATGTTAATGACAAGCACCCATAACGTTCAACCTGCACATAGGTACGCAAATGTATATACGGTACATACAGATAAACATAAACACCTACATATACAAGCTTTCACTACAGAAGGACACAAGTAGTGAAGAAACAATTGCAGACAATGGTGTCGGCAAAACGTAAGCGTAACGTAATTCATAAATTTTTCTCCTTTTGATTGAAATTTTCCCATTTCCTGGTAAATGAATATAAAAGACACATAAAAAGTGTTAAAAACGCTAACATAGATAAAGAAAACGTGAAAGGAGCAAAATTTGGGAAAACAAATTTCTTATCTCTTCTTCACTTTGTTATAGTCAGTCGATTATACATTTAATACGAGGATTTAAAAAGCGCGAGCGGAAACACAGCAACAGTTTTGATCGGTCTATCTATCTTATAGTCTCTGTAGTAGTTGGTTAAGTACTTTCTGTGTTCACGTTACAAATAAAAACATATCCTAACACATGTCCTTTTAAACTTTTGACTGCCTTTTTACTCAATCTTCGCTTAATGTAATAGTTTTGTGCTTTTGTGTTTCACATAACTTGTGGCGGCTATGAGGCGTTCTTAACATAGTTGTGCAAGCATTTTTATTGAAATGCATTGCTTATGTGTACGTATAAGACATACATATAAAGCAGGTGGTAAAACATGCATTGTTTGTTTGCATGCATGTGTGCACTCTGTGCATTCTTCGCCTAGAAAAACGAAAATCAATCTCGTTTGTCAGGTCAAGCAATAATCGTTTTTAGAAATTGGCGATAGCATCATAAACGATGGAATGGATGGAAAATGGATTGAGAAACATCTTCGTATTGCGAACATTAATGGAAATCGGCCAAAGCCCAATATTTCTTTCTCTTCTATTGTAAATATTGGATTAAAGCTCTCTCTCTCTCTGTATACTTGCACTACAGGATGAAGCAAAGATTATCGAAGGTTTGAGTATAAACTTTAAGCAAAGCTTAAAGCTTTATTTCCTGTTTATCTTTATCGTGGACACTTTATTACAGGGCTAATACAATTCACTTAATAAAAGATTGATTTCTAAACTTAAATCCATTGTAGGTTCTTGCCATTGCTTAAAATAAAAACAGGAATGTTATAGAAAATAAAGTTTATATAAATTTGTCCCTCAAAAAGAAACAACAAAAACACGTAGGAAAACTGCATTTAATTGTAACCGAATCTTTTATACCCACCACCGTTGTTCGTGACACGGCTAAAAAAGAAGGAAAATAATTACATTTTCATACTGTATATTATTGAGTGGGCGTGACCGAAAGCAAAGATGTTCACATTTTTGTTGCATGTACTTGTGGGCATTGTAGGCGTGTCCTTTGCAAAGTCTGGGTCATTTGCACGTTTTTTGGCAAATTCTTAAACGCTATCTTAGTTTTTGCGAACGTGACAATGTTTACCACCAACACTGCGTAGTTACGCAGACGAACCGACGAACAGACGGACAGGCTTTCCTTTGCTCTCGTGCCCTCTCTTTCCACAAATTTATGCCACGAACATAGGAGAACGGTGATGGGTACAAGATATTCGGTCACAAGCGCATTTAATTTTCTTTCTTGTTTTCTCGTTCTTAGGTTTCTTAAGTTACAGTTTGTGAGTGTGTAACATATTTGATCAATTTTCTTACTGGCCCACAACTTATAACGAAAATAAGACAAGAATACCAATTTACATTATCTGAACCAAGTGGATCCGCGTTTACGCAAAAAAAAATTCCAATTTTTCATAATAAATGAGAAACGAGAACACGTGAGGAATCAATA
This sequence comes from Glossina austeni, assembly GCA_000688735.1. Classification (NCBI taxonomy): domain Eukaryota; kingdom Metazoa; phylum Arthropoda; class Insecta; order Diptera; family Glossinidae; genus Glossina; species Glossina austeni. The sequence continues at coordinate 741,538 of KK502407.1, forward strand.
GTTCTTTCGATAAACTGGTTAGTCATTACTGCGGAAAACCTGTCAAGAGTACACGTTTCACAAAAAAAAAAAAAAATCAACCGAACTAAATTTGCATCACGTAAGACCACGTTTCGCAGCCGCTTTCATTTCATTTGACCTTTTCAAGCGGTCATCGTTCTTATGGCTAAAACGAATAATTTTTTAAATTTCATCTAAAGGAGATGATGAGTTAAGTAATGAACTGGCGACGGGGAACCACTATTTATGCCCTTTAGTGATTTGCACATAATTCTTGAACAACTTTCCACTATGGAAACCTGTCAGTTGGAGATCAGAGAGTCCCAAAGTTTTATTTGGTGACATCCTTGTACCTTGCACTAGACACCATAGTGGCAGCCACCGAACATGAAAAGCAAACTGAAAGTTTTCTGTGCAACGTGTCCTGTCGAATATATTTCCGGACTATTTAGCTTTCTAAGATCCCGAAGAGAGAGAGAGAAGTTCGCATAGCCTTCCGCCTTAATATTTATGTAACGTTTATCGATATTCTTTTCCAATTACTTAATAACTTTTTTGTAGTAAGGATTTCCTACATCTTGACCTTTTGGGGGCAAACAGCTTACGTTCTTTGGTTTTGCTTTCCCACTTGTTTTAGTCGCAGCTATAGTGAGTATCGGAGCAATCGGCACCACTTAGCGATCGAACACACACCCACTAAGTTGCGACTACGGTCTCCATCATTCCTTACTTCCTTCTAACCGCCGCCTTCATATTAAAAAGAAAAAAAAAAGACGTTTCCTGCGAACGTTAAAAATCACTTCATGTGCTGCTCTTGCTACACATGAGAAAGTTCCGTCATGTTGTCATGAAGTGAACTTTTGTAAATGGTCTGTTTTCCTTAAGGACGTCACTTAATTTTATTTGTTGGGTTTTATATCGCACGGAACTAATAGCCACACCAAAGCCAGATCCAGAGCGTTCATCACCCTCAAGATTAAATTTTCTTACACGACATCTCGTAAAGCACTTTTTAATTGCTTCCAGTCGTGTTGCTGTAGTTTCATCCCAAGCTAACTTAATCGTTGCACTACCCTCGGCTGCATTCTCTTCCAGTTTAAAGCCTAATAACGTGCAGTGACGTTCCTTCTTAATCCTTCTGGTTGACATCGATGTCTTTAGAGTTTAGCTTACACGCCGATCGGCATCCAAAATAAGGTGATACGTGGTCTGATTCGAACAATTGTCGATCGCGTTCGTCGTTGGGCCAAACACGTTAGTGTTCTAAATTTCATGAAAATATCTCGAAAATTGCGACCTATAGGTTGGACAAAACAAAACAAGACGGACAGACAAGCATTGATCGATTCAAAAAGTGGTTCTGATTAGATCGGAATAACAAAAGGTGAGGTTATCTCAAGTCATTCCCGGTTGTGGGTGTTGCATACATCCGCACAAACTTAATATACTCCACATATATAGCAAAAGTGGTGCAGGATGAAAAAACACTGTAAATAGAAAAGACAAGAAAAACACACACACACACACACACACACACATTCATACTGCTGCTGATAATCTATGGAAAAACATTTAAAAGCTCTTACAAGCCTGTTTAGTCCGGATAACAATAGAAACACTGGCAACTTTGTACAACAATTAAGATAACGCACGTCATGCAGACGGAAAGCGAATGGGTAGGAGAATATGACTCGTTTTAAAACGAATCTTAAATACCCCGCTCGTCACCTGATTACTACTAGTTAAGTAAACTAATATGATTGTATGTGTATGTGTGGCATGGCACAACAACTATCGACACATGTACGTGTGCCAGTCGAAGCAATGAATAAATGGAGAAATGAATTTTTTGTCCTCGTAAGGCCTTGCCTTTGCCTTCTGCTTGGATAATCAAAGTTAACTATATTACGTTTTACTTATCGAAAATTCGCTTTAAGTCGTGCAGAATTCTTTGGCTCCTGTTTTTCTCAGCCTTGGAGCCTCTGAGGAGGCCGTTGGAGCTAAATGTCGCAGAAGTTACTTCGCAAAGTTTTTTTACTTTTCGGATCAATAATAAGATCGCTTAAGCGAAAAACGGTTTTCATGCAACGAGAAAGTGAAGACAGAAAGCGAGACAGAAAGGCAGATAACGAACGGAGATAATGAAAATGAAAGAGCTGCTAATTATATAATTATGACAATTGCGTCTGTCATAATTCATTAAGATATTAAATGACACATGAAAGCGTTAGATAAATTATCTATACAAACACTTGCATATACATATGTACGCGTTAAAAGGCCTTTTACGCATACTTTTATATACTCACTCAAACACTTATCTACTTATAGTCATGGTATTAAAACACTTGTCAATTATTGAGTATGCGGGCCAGCGAAAAAACACGTTACGGTTGTCCTTTTTTTCTTATCGAACGCTAATTACTGTCTACCATCAACTGTTATATGCGTAAATGCGTATATACGCGTATGTACACATACGCCTGTATGCCTCTATATCTATCTCCGTGCCTGTATAAGTTTATAAAAAGACTAATTACCACTAAACAAAACCAACTAAATAAAGACTTTCTGCGCCTTATAGAGCGTACTTTTTACCAGCAAAAATTGCATTTAAATTATAAAGACACATGTGTCGAGGAGTAAGTGTTGAGACGAGATAAACCTCACCTTAGCTGCGCGTTGAGTGTAATACAGGTGTGCTTCATGCTTTTCTGCTCAGCCACTTGAATTAATACCTTTCGTCTCATTGCCATTTGCTTCACTATTTCCAAAATATTGGCAGTGAATGTTGATAGTCAGCGTGAGCAGAGAACTTACCAAACATACGAAACGTTTTCAAAAGGTGCGATAATTTCGATATATCGCAGCCTCATCTATTCTCGAAATCTGATGATTTCACGATTTCAAGGGGCGAGCTGGAAAGCATCAAACGTAGTTTGTGAGAGAAGCTATTTGCATAAGGAATCGTTTGTGCCGCTTAAGGAAAACATTGCCGTAACTGCCGCTTAAGAAAATTTGAATGAGGATCCATGGACAAAACAAAAACATGAGCGAAAAGAGAGAAAGACAAGAAGAAATCAAATTTTTTTTTTCTTTTT
>KK502407.1:771448-795329 GCA_000688735.1 Glossina austeni
AAAAAAAAAAAAAAAAAAAAAAAAAAAAAAAAAAAAAAAAAAGTGGAACAAAAGTATGAACGAACTTCCCTATCAAAAACTATTTGAGAGCCTCTGATTTTTAATGCACCTATAGTTCGTATTATCAAGCATTTGGCACCAAATTCGACAAATTGCCAAATTGACAAATGTAATGATAACTAATCATCATTGTTAGCAAGTTTTTTACTTAAGTCTTTTGTTTTAGAAATTTTCATGAGGAACTCACGAAAATTACTTACTACTTTTCCCAATAAATGACATTTAAAAAGCTTTTTAATGTCACTAACAGAGATAAATTACTTACTTTTTCAACTAAGTACAAGAATCAACAGATTCCTAATAGTGTTTATAGCGGTTTGCTAGAGTGAAACACTTACGAGAAATAAATAAAAAAAAATCTCTAAAAAAAAAAAATAAGAAAAATGCTCAATTAACACGCAAATTAACGCCTGCGCCGTAATGCTTACTAAGCTACTAAGCGCAAAGCTGTCACTAATTCATTTTGCTTATAGACTTACAAAACGCAGAGAAAAATTTATGTTCAAGTTCATGTGGCGCGAAGAAAGAGTGTGAAGTTAAGCTGAGCGAGAAGGAGATAAAAAAAAATAAAATAAGAAAGAGAACGAAAACGAAAACATATTCATCGCTAAAGGATTTCTATGCAAATATATTTCAATTTCTTTTTCTTTTTATTTCGCCTTAAATGAAAGATGATCTGTCTGTAGTCGCAGCTACTGTTAATGCTTTAAGTTAAAAATTTTATATCTTTTAATAGCTGATAATCGGGTTACAGTTTAAGGAGATTAAAATCTTTGTACCATGATAATTATAACTGTTGTCATTTGCTTGAAAACGCCTTAAGCTTTAAATGAAGTGAAGTTAGTAAATAAAAAAAAAAAAATAAAAAAAAAAAATAAAAAAAAAAATGCTAAAGAAATCATGCGTGACTACTCGTATGACATAACAACGCTAACCAACATATATAATAATAATGTTTGTGGAAGGCCTTAAAGGCTTTGGCTAATGTCTCGATAAAATGGTTTTAGCTTTTTCCCGTTGGACATTTTTCTTGTGCAATAAATCATATTTGGTCAAACCTTTGGCTGGAAATTTAAACACAATTTCTTACAGCTATGGCTAAATACTAACACTAATGTCCGTTTGTGTTATAAGCTCATAATGCTTATAAAGCTTGAACACATGCTTAATGGGTTAGGCTGAATGTCTGTCCGTTCGTCTGTCTGCTTGCCTGTTTGCCTGTTTGCCTGCCTGCCTGCCTGCCTGCCCGCCTGCGTTTCTCTCCACTTTCCTGCCCGCGTTTCCACGAGTGCCTCGTTTGTATTACCGTTTATATGTTTATTTGTTTGCTTGGCTTTTAAACGCATTTGATATTCTTTATCTTGGTTGACATACGGCCAGAGTGCGTGGCCGTGCTGGATTTATTGTCTTTTCACTTACAGTTATGGTTAAAGCCAGCATTTCTTGGTCGCGCCACATTTAATAAACAATGTTGCGCTTTATGCCGCCTTACAACTGGCAGAGAGTGTTAACTAAAACTGTTTAACTTTTCAAGTCAAGTAGTTTACCTTTCATACAGCAGCTGCCTGATTGTCAATAATTTGCTTAAACATATTCCTCACCATTTATGTCAACTTAAATAAAAGTTATAAAGAAAACGAAAAAGAAAATCTGAAAAATTATTAAAAAAAAAAGAAAAGAAAAACCAAACAAAGGATTTAAATATATATATATATATATATATATATATATTATATATGTATATATATATATTTTTTTTTTGTAATTTTTTTATTCCGTATGCATATGCGTATGGATATAATGAAATCGTTTATCGACAAAATTTGCGAACTGAAAAGTGCCAACACTTACTGAGCGTAAGAAAGATTATCTTCGTAAAACACTTTAAAAAACGACTTAACAATGGACGAGAGGCACACAGAACAACAATAACAAACAACAGCGATAAAGTTATGCAGCAATTGACAAAACAAAACACACTTAAAGACAACTCTTAAGTGTTGTCGTTGTGATTGTCATTGCCGTTGTCGTTGTCGTTGTCGTTGCTGTTGCTCTTGCTGTTGCTGTTGCTGTTGCTGTTATGCAGACACACGCCAAGCAGGCACATACCAAATGCAAAAGAAGTCAACAACAATTTTAAACAAAAAAATCAATTTCGTTGCGAGATAGTGATAAACCTACAAATTTTTCAGTTTTTTATTTTTTCTTTTTCCTTAAAAACCAACCACCACAATGACAGTTTACATCAGTAACAGCAAAAACAATGTTAACAATATCAAGAAAGAGAGAAGAACAACATTTACGAAATACCAAACAAATTGTTGATCGTTGAATGTTGAACGTTGAACGTTGAACGTTGAATGTAACAAGCGTTGCGGAAAATGTCACCCAACTGTCCGTTAACATTAAGGGTTACAAGTAGACATGAAAATTAAATTAATTGCAAGAGAGAATGTCTGGTGGAAACTTCCTTTCGAATACCATTAAATTAACTCTTAAAGACATGTAAGTCAGCCATAGTACCGTTTAACCGTTCAATCGCTGATGATTTGTTTTACGAAATTGTTTACGAAATAATTTCTTGTACGACTATTTCGCTTCACATCACCGTTTAGTTACTTATACGTCGTGTCGTAGTTTTCTCTTTCAATGTTTAATTTAATTTTTTGTTTTTCTGGAATTCAAGGGTAAACAAATTTGCGCCTTAAGACTTTTTAATGCTTTAGTAATCGATCGATAAAATTTCTGTCAAGAAACTATCAGGAATTGAAAAAAGTTGCTTAGCCATTAATGCTGAAAAAAATATGTTCTTCTGGGAACTTCGCAGACACCATTTTCCAGGACCAGCGAAACACTGCCAGATGTCATACGTAATTGGTTTTCTCGTCTTACCTGAACAGCACTTCGCATTACTTGGTCTATACCAACCAACTTTATATATATTTTGTGGATAAATGGAAGAGAATTTACTTTTTCGATCAATTTTGGTTTTCTTTTTGTTTACTTTTTGCTGCGCGCACGTGTACAACGTGAGCACTGATTATAAAGAAACTGACGTTAGTCTTAGTCTTAGAAGCGATGTCAATTTAGTTCAATTCTTTGAAAAGATTGCGTGCACAGCGTCGCTTAACGTTCTATGTTGAGGGATAATATAGAGTTACGCAACGCATATGCCGCACAAGACGCTACCGTAATTTTTTGTTCCTTAACCACACTACACCAATAGTTTTTCCGAGTGCGTCAACGTTTTCCCATTTGCAAGTCACACGGCCACAAACACTACTTCTTGTTTGCCCCTTTACTATGTCTAATCTTTTCTGAATACAGCCATGCCTACGTATATATGAAGGACAGCCGCTGAGGACAAGATCTCTGTGCACAGAGATTGTCCGCGCTAAATGGAAAGATTGGCGACATTTCATCCTAGAAATTTTCATTCATTTTCACTCATTCCCTTCTATCGATATGTCCGTGCTATGATGTCACTAGAAATCACTCGTAAAATCATAATCTCAGCAGTTGTTTTAAGAAATTTCTCATTTACAATTTACCCGATTCTTGCTATGGATGGATTTATAAATGCTCCACTAACCTACTCTACGAATGTTGATCGAATCGGGGCCTTAATCAACTTGAGTAATCTCTTCACCTTGTCTTAAGATAGTTAATTTTTAAGAGATGTCCGTGATTCATTTCATAAATGCCGCTAGCAGTAAGGCTTTCATCGGCTGCGATCAAACTTTGGCGACTGCGATGATCACATCCAACTCTAATATAAACATAAAGGCGATGAACAAATTATCTCAAAATATTTTTGAAATTTCGGCAGTGAATCTAATGCTTAGGGTGCCTTGTGCTTAGTTGCGCGAAATTTTCTTTTCTTTTTTTTTTTTGCAATGCAATCAAATTTCTTCGAGCAAAATTTAACATTTTGCGAAGAAACAGCGCGTTCAACATGAGATTTGTTTGTTTGTTTCTTTTAAGTAGTAATTTCTAGCAGTCGCGATAATTATCGTTTAGTTAAGAATGAAAGCAAGTAGAAGTTGCACACTGATGTCGACTATGTGTCGGTATGGAGTCGTAGTTACATTACTTGAAGTTATTAATTGTGGAGTTAGTGGAGCGCTGGGTTAAAAAAAACGTCGTTACGAATGCAAAGCGTTAAGGCAAAAGTATTTTTATGGATACGATTATTTCTCACGATATGTTAATCATAATTTCGGACAAATTAAAGTATACTATAAATCTTTCCCCAAAGTTGTTAGTTGTATAAAAACACAAGGATTTTGCCTTTATCTTGCGACTTGGGTGATTTTGCATAAGAGGCAGAGATGTGCCGACAAATAAATTTTGATTTTTCTTTACAGTCTGGGGATAGTTTTTAATTTTTTTTCAGGGTAATTCCCGCATAAATCAAAATAAAGAACAGAATACATTGATTGTCTCGAGTCATATTTTTAGCCAGTTCCATATAATTCCCCCTCAACATCCTATAACATAGGATTGAATGGTCAATGAGCAAACTAATCCTATTGATATTTTATGGATAAGATGTAACCGGTTGGCCAGTTAACAAAAATTAGCATAGCGAATGCTTCAATGCTTAAATTTGTTATGATGGAAAGGAAAGTCGGGAGCGTACATTAAGCCAAGAAAGATGTGGCCCGAAATAGTTGCAAGGAAAACTACAAAATTTGTTGATTTTAAATTTTTACACAAGATTTGAATTTGCCGCCCATGTTGACGATCCAAAAAAAAAAACCGTTTGACAGCTGGCAATTTAAGGGTAGTAAAAGTGAAGTGAAGTAACGAAACGGTTATGCTAACTTTGCTTCAATGTAATCATAAGCGCCGTCTTGAGGCTTACTTTACTGCGCTTTCTTTTCTACGCACTTTATCAAGCAAATATAGGGTATAGGGTATCGTAGTACCACCACAAGTCAATTTTTTTTCTCTTTACCAAGCGGGTGTGCGCGGGTTCAATTCTCAGTCCGGTTTAAGCATACTTTGTCGCAGTGCGAGTGGGTGTCAGTCCGTAAGGGCACAACACTTACTTACCTATTAGGCATGCATGCACTTGGCTGTAGCCCGTTTCCCCCTTCTTTCCGCCTATGATCATGTTACAAGTACAAGGGATATCACCTCAGTAATCATCATATTCGGTCGTGACCGACTGTTTTCTACTCATCACGATTATCGCAACAAAAAAAAACTAGATTTTCATAGACTATAACATATGGTAGACCTGTGATTTTTTCTTTTTTCACAATAAAAGTGGAAATTTCTATGGTGTATGTGTTGTAATTTATGGGTAACAAGCACAAAACACAGAAAGCAAAGGCGTTCCCAGTTTTTGCTGCATACGCGTGTCCTTTGGCCGGTTTGGGTTATTTTCAAATACTTTTGCAAACGTGCAGGCGATATCTTCACTTCTAAGAAGACGGACAGATGGACGGATGCACGAAAAAACGGACATACTTAGATGAATTACAATTGATAAGCTTTATGGGGTTTTTGAAGCTGGCTTCTGCGCGTTATAAAACTATCGAAGAAGGGATTAAATATAGTATTGGGCAGGCGTGGTCAACATTTCTGATTTTTGCACCGCTCTTAAAGCATCGCCCATAGAATATATGTTCAAATTTTTGTATAATTATCTGCTGTATTTTATGACCAGTCGTAACATTTTATGTCATGTAATGAAGTTAACGCAGTTTGAGAAGTGTACCGATTGCGACGGGGGTGACGTGTCGAAATGTCCATTTTACTCTCACTTGTAAAATATTTATTTAAAATTATTATATTTTCTAGCGTCTCGTGCCATTGTAACGACATCTACTCATAAGCAGCTTGGAAGGAAAAAGCACCTACCATAACATAATGGTAGACAATTCACGGATGTGGAGCTCCTTCGTCTTGGCCATCGAAAGTCTTGGCTGATCGTTTTTCAAACGAAATGTATAGATTTGCCTTTCCCTTCTGTCTTGTAGTTTCCAATCATCCAAACCGTAATGTTCTGCATATCCCTCAAATAAACTCTCCGTCCCCCCCCCCCCCCCATCCATTCCATCGTCTAGGAACAATCACTTTATGTACGTGTGTCCCCCGTTAACTGCAATTATTTATTGCTTTACTTTGAAGGCAATATTTCGTAAAAGACTTGTTTAGCACTGCCCGGCGAAGGCAATAGCGTCTAAAACATTGCTTTCTTTATCTTTTCTTTGTTTAATGACCTCCCGAAGAAATGTAAAATTTACATGCGGTTCCGTCTTACCTATAACTTATATACTACCTCTACTCTATGAGAGAGATATGCCAGCGGCAGTTCCTCTCGGAAGAGATCACGGCAGCCCTTATACGTTCGGAACGTTCGGATGGCATTGCTCAAGCCCTTGCCTATCTTATGCAGTGCTCTTGTGTATAATGAAAATTCAGTCCATTAGCACGACTCCTGTTTAACACTCTAACAAAAGAAAGAAAGCAGCCTTTAGCACATTTAAGGATTTTTAAGGATATCATGATCTTTGATCTCTTAATCTATACGGAGGCAGCTAACTTCAATAGCAATTTTCTAAGTTTTCTTAAATAAAATTCTCAAAGTGTTTCATAAAAATTTCTATCTGATACTTAAGCTTATAAGATTTAAGTAATTTTTCCTCAAAGCAATTTTCAACAACATTTCTTCGTGAATCTGGTTTAGATGTTAGAAAAAAGAAAGAAAAAAAACTTCGCATGCACAACGAAATGAATTCGACTTAAGATACAATTTAAAAAATAAAAAAAAAAAAATAAAAAAAAATAAAAAAAACCCGCGTAGATGAAATAAATGGGAAGCAGGCAAAAACAGCAACAACCAAATGATCAATATATCAAAACTAGTTACAGACAAACAGACAAACAACGCGAACGCATTAAACAAACAATTTCTAACAACATGAACAAGAAATTGTTAAGAAAAGCAAAAAAAAAAAAAAAAAAAAAAAAGCGCACTGCACAGATTATTTATTTAATTTTTTTTTTTTTTATATGATAACGAACCAAATCAAAATAGGAAACGATTAAATATTAAGGAAAAATAAATAAACAAAATACTTACAATAAAAAGTTTTTATCACATGGTTTTGAAAAAAAAAAAAAAAAAAAAACCAAAATTATTAATTTATTTGTCCGAAATATAGTTTAAAAGAACAAAAAAAAGAAAAGAAAAACAATTAAAAAAGCTTAACACATAAACGCTTAAGCATTTACACAGAGACGTTCAAATTTGCAATAGTGACGGCAATGATCTGCTGGATAATGATACCGATTATGTTGATGGGTTTTCTTTTTATTATATTTTTATTTTTTATTTTTTATTTTATTTATTTATTTTTTTTTTATTTTTTATGCTTTCCTTATTGGCATTCGCTGTAAATGAAAACTGTGAAGCTCTGAACGTTGCTTACGTTCGTAAAGTACGCGTTTAACTGAAGCAATTGTGTGGCAATAAAATTGAAGTAACTTCAATGTGAAGCAAATAAGCACGTAAGCATACATGCAGGCATAAATAGATTTACGCACCAATAGACAAACTGAAGCAGTAACAGCAGTAACAGAAACAGAAACAGAGCCTGTCTGACTGACTGCCAGTCTGCCGAACTGCCTTCATGGCTGCTTACCAAGCCAAAGCAGCCCAAGCCAAGAAGAAAGACAACGCAAAGCAAGCAAGCAAGCAAGCAAGCAAGCAAGCAAGCAAGCCTCCATGCCACAAATCTGAAGCTGAAACTTTTCATGCAGCTAGCGGTAGCTATCGTAAAACAACAACAACAACAACAACAAGAAAATTGTGCACAACATCTCCTTACCACCACCACCACCACTACCACTATAATACTATCAGATGTACATAATAAAATGCGTACAAGTGAGAAATTTTGTTGAGCACAAATCAAAACGCATTTTGCCAACAGTCAGTCAGTAAACTCAATAGACGGACATTAAGAAAAAACTAACTAAACTGAGAGGCCATCATGATGACAATAATAATAATAATAATAATAATAATAATAATAATAATAACAACGATGATGATGACCATGATAATCATTATGATGATGCTGATGCTGATGCTGATGCTGATGCTAATGCTGATGCTGATGCTGATGCTAATGCTGATGCGGATGCTGATGCTGATGCTGATGCTGATGNATGCTGATGCTGATGCTGATGCTAATGCTGATGCGGATGCTGATGCTGATGCTGATGCTGATGCTGATGCTGATGCTGATGCGGATGCATCGTAACCATCAGTAGACGCTGTTAATAATGCTATGCAATGAAAATTTTTAACTCATTTTATGAGATTTATATGTGATCTCGAAATGCACAACCTTCGCTACTACTACTACTACCAATACTAATACTACTACTACTACTAGTACTACTACTACTACTACTAGTACTACTACTACTACTACTACTAGTACTACTACTGCTACTACTACTACTACTACAAGCGCTAATGCTCTCTTCCTACAAATCATTTCCTAAGGCAACGTAATTATCATCGCCATCAATTGCAACGCATTGCTTAGATGTCTGTGACCATACTCGTCTTAACATACGCATGATCGTATGCATCACTCATTTAGCTTTTATTCGTACGCATAAGCGAAGAGTTCGTTTGGCTTAGTTATTCTAGTTGGATTATTAGAGGATATATGTTGCAATTTCAACTGGATTTCAGTCAGAATAAAACAATGCGCGACAAACAACAATAAACACTCTGCTTACGCTTTAAGACCCCTGCATTTCACTGTGGTATAGCGGATGGTAGTAATTGCTTGCTTGCTTGCTTGCTTGCTTTGCCTTAATATCTAAATGGAGAAACTTTTGCAAATGCTTTTCTTACTTTTTTTTCTTCTTCTTCATGTTAAAGTCAAAAAAGTGAATATTATTAAAGCCTGACTTTATAAATCTTTTGTGTAGCATTTAAATTTTCTTCTTATTATTTAAGCTTCATGTGTCCTCCATGTCTAATTTGTGTACATGTACATGTTAGTAAATTGTTTGCTAATTTTCTATAAAAATTAATTTGGAATAAAACGCTTTTTGCAAATATCTCCAAGAAACCGTTAGAAATTTAAGCTCAGTATTGATGATAATTCTTTTCGTTTTCCAAAAAAGAAAGAAAACAAAAAAAAGGGAATCGCAAATAAGAGTAAGCAAAACAGATAAACTGTCGAACAGATATTACGTACAGGACGGACGTACATGAGGACAGATCAACAATGCTTAGAATAAATGAATGCGAAGCAAATAGCTGTAGACATCTTATCGAACAGTTTTACTCGTACCTGTACCTATGTCTGCATAAGTCCAAGAGACGCGCCAGACAGACAGGCATACGAACTAGAAAATATAACTGCACAAATACGTGCTTATCTTATAATCTTATCATCTGCCGAATGGCTGATTCATCTGATGGCAGACGGAGACGTAGATGGGGGGAGGCAAATAGGACGCTGAACAAATGCATAGACAAAAAATCGTGTGTGTGATTGTGCCAAAATGACGAGCAAAGGTTACGGAAATCCGCAGACGTATGGACAAAATTTCGCTGAAACCACGCCAAGAGACAAATGCCTACACAAGTAGAGTTGCGAGCGGAAGCAAGAGAAACTAGCCAAGGCACCCTAGAAGACAAAGAGCAGGCAGAAGCGGGAAAATAAACGTGTAGATGTAATCGAATAAACAGACAACCGATTATGGAAATCAAGTCAAACAAGCGGGCAGTTTGATGATAGAGGATAAAGGATGGATATGCTTAATGACATAATTAATACCGAATTGTTCTTCTCGATGACGAGAACAGCGAACGATAACATCAGACTTCGTAGATAGAAAAGCGAACATATTGAACAGCGGGAACAGCGTCTGAAGTTTAGTTTTCTTATTCATTTTTTATTATGACTTTTTCAAGAGGAAAATGCTATAAAAGTCCAGCCAGCCAGAAAACCGCCCATGCATATATGCGAAAAAGGTGTTTAACATAACCCCTAACTCTAAAAAAAAAGAACAAGAAGCAAAGAAATTATAAAAAAATGTGTGAATAATTTCTCGTTGCTGTCTATTGCTGGCAGTGAAGCAAGTCTGTCGCAAGTCGGCGAGCAGATGAGAGCTGCGACCACCCAGTCGGTGTTCGCGGACTCAAATGTCAGTCCGATTTGACCATGCTTGGGCGTGGTAGGTGTAGCGCCGATTGGGCACACACCCACTAGCCTTGCAGCCGCTTCTTATCCCTTTCTTTCTCTCCACTTCTCTCTGATCATCACCCTGCTGAATGTATAGGAGCAATGTACTGAGTGATACGTGACAGTAAGGAAAAAAAAATCGAGAGGTACGAGTATTGAATGAATTACTTTACGTTTTTTTAGGCTGTTTTTGTCGTACTTGAAGGAAATTTCTTTACATCAGTAAATTAAATGGAACAAAACGCATGACTTAACTTAAAACCCATCTGTAATAGTTAGAATCGCTTTCCCTGCACTTAGCTAAGAGACTACTATTAGGCTTCCGACTTAACAGTGCTTTAGTCTGCACTAACCTTAAAGTTTGTTCGTCTGACGACATCACTACCTATCCATTGACCTACACTGAGCAGTAGGTTTTTCCACACTTCACTATCACGGCATTTTTGCGACGTTATGAACATCTTTTTATCTAATGTTACTTTTGTCTGCGCTACACTACTCTGCTTACTTGTAACTGACTGCAGTGCTTGGTACGCCATCCACTGGTTTTCCAATTTAGTTCCTGCACTTGTTTCACTATATAAATCCGCAATTAATTTTGTGCCTCATTTGGATTTTCACTCTCTTTTCGGGATAGCTCGGCTTCGACTTCGACTTCGGTTTTATGGCGGCCTACGCAAAGCTAACTGCATACCTTAGCAAATTGCTTTTATTCGTCTACTCTACTGTACACTTTAACTTACATAAGTACATTACTTGCTTAACCATGCAATTTATTCGGCTATTGCGGTATTTGAACTTTGAGCGGTATATTTCTCTACACTTTACTATATCCACTATGTGCGTTGCGAACTTGCTGTTAATTTTCTAATTTAGTAGCACTTTTGTCTACAATATATTAACCGGCTGAATATTTTCGTATCTAATAGCTCTGCTGTATACCAAGTCACCATTCGATTCTAATCTAATGGTTCCCTTATCTACGCATTTATTCGCATTGGGTGGCATGTTGGCCAGCCGACACCATTGCATCCAGATGTTGAATCTTGCTCACACTTAACTATCCCTATAGATAGATGATGTCACTACGCAGCACTACGTTTCTAAGAATTTAGTCTTTAGCGTTACACTAGAGCATCAAGTTGAGCTTGTGCTTTGTTAGCTCGCAAACGTTGTTGTACGAGTCAAGAGTACTTCTGCCAATTTATCGCTATTCGTCTAGTCTAGCAATAGCAACAAATAAAAGTCTGCGTTAGAATAGCACGAGCAAAACTGTAGCTTAGCACTTCTGTCTTTCAAGGCAGCAAGCAGTCTTGTGCTTGGGGTTGCATTGTCCGTTGATAATAACAAATACGGTTATGCTTCCCTCAGCCAAGTCCCACCACCAAGTGATGAATCACTGAATTGATTTGAGTTGAGTGGGTGAGTGGCTGAGCCCTTTACAAGCTTTACAGCCGATGTATTTCCAAATTATTTATTTAATGCATAGCATTGCGTAGCCGATTCGTTTCGCCCACCTTTTACTGTATATTAAGAGTAATTTCCAAGTATTATTTTACACGTACCATTTCGTACGTATGGCAGTTAAAATGTTATCGTCAGTGTTAATTATTCGTTCACCTGCTGGATAAGATAAAATAAATGATAAATTTAAATAAGTTTCATGTAAAATTGGAGTAAAACATGGATACCGCCAGGATTAAAAAGAACATAATATGTCTGCTAGGAAATCATTAATTATCGAACAATTTTTGTGAAATACACATACACACACACACATACACACATTTACGCATAGATTTATGCATTAACAAAGATAAGAAGAAGAGCAGTGCACACCGGGCCGCCCCACCAGAGAGCTAAAATCGCAATATATTCTAATTAGACAAAAATCGTAAAGAGCATAAAATAATAAAACAAAAACAAATACATGCAAAATAGTTGCAAGTGACAGATGCGAAACAAACATATGTTAAAACGAATATACAACACATGTTAACACAAACCGAGACAAAGTCACATATAGATATGTATGCATACACATAAACAACCACACATCCATATATCCATATATATATATATATATATACAAACATACATCAGTATAAAGTAAACAAATGATACATGGTCATGTTATTTAACACCGTAATCTTCTGTCGAATTCCAATAAAAAAAAAAAACTCAAAGAAAGGTACTCTCCAGTGTAGACCGAATCTTTCGATACCTATATATATATACATATTTACTCAACTATTTCAAAAAAAACTACTATACATAATACTTGTCGAGAAGATGTGACTCGGGTCCCACCCGAATGTGAATACCTCCTCCTCTTCTACCATTATCGGCACCATCGGCACTAAATTCAAATCTTTTTTCTTTTTTGCTTTAATTCGATGTATTAAAGGATATCTCGGCAAATATTAGAAGAAATAACTGAGACCGTCCTGCGTACAGTTTTAATCTTAATTTAAGTAACATGCACAAGCAGATGTGTTTATTTATTTAACCTGAATTATTAACGGGAATTAACGCACCTATGCTGCTAAATGCGGAGTGAGAAAAAGTCACTGATTGTCCCGGAGCCAATCTTTAGATTGGCGGGCTCAAATGCCAGATGGACGCACTTTATGCAGAGGTGTTTTTTGTTATGGTTCGACCTACTTAGGTCCCATATTAACAGACGTACAGACGAAATATTTGTCGCATCATTCAAAGACACTTATAATGCCACATAATATACCGTTACTTCTTAAGATAGGTGATGAATATGATGCCGTGCGCGTTGCAAAATACGGACACCATAGCCTTCCCACTCCACTTTTGCCTTTTTGATCGCCTTTGACGGCTTTCACTGCTTGCTGTCCCCTCTCTCTCTGGACTCTGGAATATAGTGATGATTCCACGTTTCATCCATTCTCACCGCTCTCTATCGCATGCAAAAATCCTTTTTAATTACATCTTGCCTTTTTAGAGAGCATGGCTTGTAAGCTTGACATTTGACAAACAAGGATCCGAGAATGTGCTCTAGTTCTGCGACCAATCAATCAATCAATTCTATGCTTAAGCATGAGGAGAAACCACTCAACCGGTCAACTTTTCAACGATTGTCGACCCTTTAGTGAAGAGTCTCTGGACTCACTTGAAAAGCCTTTTGCAGTCTTTTAGAGATAACGTAAATTGCTACGCTGTGTAATGATTTCACCTCACTACGAAGTTTTGTCCCCTGCTTTTCAAATACCAGCATCCAGCATTACAGGGACAAGAAGCAAAACCTCTGGTTTACTTATATCAGAGGATATGAGGATCGCTTTAAATGACCTCTAATCAAAGTGGTTTCTTCCTCGGACTGAATCGGTTGCGTTATAAACTACTGTGAAATTTTGTTTGTTGCTGTTGTTGTTTGCTAACTTCCGTAAAACATTGTTTTTGCCCTTAACTGCTGTGATTGTAGACGGGAACTATAGCCGTCTTTTAGTAACACATGCAAAGCTCGAAGCCTTGAAAGTTGATCATGGGATGTTATTTTCATAGGACGTTCCGCTCGCTTACTCATAATATGTTTCGTAACAGAACGCACAACGAATTTTATATGCCTTCAATAGGTGGTAACATTAAAAAATTGTTAAAAATAAAATAAACGAACCGACAGAAGAAGGTGGTGGTTAACACAAGCGAACACACATTGCTAAGGCGTTAACAAACAACGTACATGAAGTCGTAGACTAAACGCAGACACTAAAAAAGAAATTTTAGAATGTTTTATGCTATTAACTAAAATTCAATGGTCTCCTGGCATACGCGTATATGAGCGTGTGTGCGCGTTTACTTACAAACATTATGTTATTAAAAATTTTTATGGTTTGTGTTACGTTATCGTTGTCTCAATACCTACCATCACAGTGTACGCAGGTACATTATAGTAAGCATATCTGGCAGTCCGTAGCTTTGTATAAATTTACACGAACGCCTTACGCCAATTGTTCGTCTTTTCTTATGAGCTTAGTCTGCATTTTAAGTCGATTTATCCAGATACGTTCGATCAAATGTGTTTCTCGTCTGGGTGCTGTAGTTTAAATCTGCTCATCTTGGGTCATAAGCTCTTCGGTACAAATTTTTTCAAAAAAAAAATACAACCGTCAGTCCGTGAAAGTTGAAGGACTTAGAAAATCTCGTAAAAAAAGTATTCGAAATTTGCAGAAATCTTCCTAAACTTATTACCGCACACGCACGAGACCTTTCGATATCTACCCCTGACAGATGGAAATGCGTTAGATCTGCGATTAGGGTGGTAACAGCTAGAAATGTCCGTAATATTGTAAAAAATAGTGCAATCGTCTTAACAATGTCCGTCCATCCTAAACTTTTTCGCTTTCCTTTCGAAATCCTTAAGATAGTGAAAAACTGAAAAAGAATAAACAACTGGTACACAGTACACATGGTCCACATGTTAAGGTCGCGATAATGAGCACGAGTCGTCAACAAGCACGCTAACGAAACCCAAAAAAAAATACAGCGTATAATGTAATTGCAACATTGCAACAAACATTTAGTAAACTTATTTATCACTTCAAAATTTATCTTTGTCACATACACCTACACAAATAACGAAATATTTTTAAATATTCATATATGCATTCACTTAAGGTGACTGACGTATGTATTCAAAATTGCCTCCCATATAATTGTTTGAAGTTTTCTGCGTGATATACATCTGTCCGAGATGGTGGGTATCCAAAATTCATTCCGACTCGTACTACATAGTTCTCTTGCGTATTATTATTAGATGGAAAAAAACCACCTTAATACGCTCTCGCCCCTCGCTGCGATAGAAAGATATTTACATCATTATTATTGACTTCCAGTTGACTTTCCTCTTGTTTTGACCATTACTTTTTTGTTTTTGTTTTTTATTTTTTTTTTTTTTTTTGTAACCTGCACACGCTTGATTCTGTGTGTGTGTGTGTGTGTCTTGGTATCTTATCTTTATCAAAATCAAATAAAAAATATATTTTTATGCAACTGCAATAGCAATAGCTGTTGTTGTAGGAAGTTAGTGAAATACATTACACCAAGTAGACGCAACAGATAAAGTTGTAGTCTTTGGGCGTTAGAAAGATTTTTTGTTTGCGGTAACATATTGATAAAATTTATGATTAAAAATGAGAAAGACAGAGAAACTTTAGTATATCAACTAAATTGCAGAGAGATAACGGCATATTAAATGACAGTTCAGCTCGCTAGAGAAGTCAACTATTTTAATTGAAATTATACTGCACAACAACAACAACAACAATAACAACAACAACAAATGCAATAACAATAATTGAGTTTTGTGAAAAAGCACAAAGTCAGTTAACATGATTAGAAAATTGAATTTCATTAGTTATCTCCGGCTCTAGAGCTTATCGATGATCTAATAAGGCATGTAAAGCTTATGTAAAAATCAACTTTAGCATCACTAACCTTTGCAATGATTTATTTTTTACATAATATATCGTCTTCAGGGGCATGAAAACTTTCCATTGATCTCGAAAACTAGTTAGAATATCCATAACTTGCCATAGAGTTAAGAAAATCATTTTAAGAATAAGCCAAAGAAATTAAACAAAAAAGAAAGCATTAGCACTAAATGTACCAAAAGGGAGATAAAAACCCTTTTCCCAACTTTCAGGCAAAATTTCGTGCAATCAGTGTTATATCATTGCCATCTTTTTATGATCTGACGATTTTCATTATATATAATATTATATATAATCAGTTTACATACTTCACTGTTAACTTTAAATGGGGATTTATGCAAGGCCCAAAAGGGCTTGAGATTGACCAACGGTTTATTATAGTAATCGATTCAAAATCACATTTTGAATTGATCTAAGCTTGTCTGTCCGTCCGTCTATCGGCTAGCCTTGTTCTCTTTTGTTCAGTCCACAGGCCTCTATTTGCGAAATATTTTGATGAAATTTGATACACTGGCATCCTCTGTGGTAGGGCGTGTCCCGCTGCATGCTTTTTCCTTGTGTTTATTGATTATTAACAATCATTCGGCATCTTCCTGGGACTAACAACTTATTTTGCCTTTTTACAGGCCATCAAAAACTCTAAGGCAACTTTCATTGCTTAATATGATAAGCAGATTTTTGATTTATATCGATTCTAACTGCCTTCTTTTATTAAATGCTTTATTCCTTTATATTTTCTTTTAAATGGATAATCATATCTAATACTGATAAAAGTAAAAAAATACCAAAAATTAATAAAAAATCTTTATTAACTCATGCGAGTTGTCGCTTCTCCATTATATTTGATCATAATTCATGCAGGTTGCTGCTTCTGGATTGTATTTGATCGTAACCCCTGCAAGTTGTCGCTTTTCCATTATATTTGATCATAATTCATGCAGGTTGCCGCTTCTCCATTATATTTGATCATAACTCATGCAAGTTGTCGCTTCTGGATTGTATTTTGATCATAATTCATGCAAGTTGCCGTTTCTGGATTGTATTTTTCGTATACAGCAAACCTACGATTTTTATAGTAAAGCCTAAAGGTAGGCAAGATTTTTGCGCTTTTGTAACTTAAAGCAACTAGGGGAGATTATTACAATAAAAACACTAAAACCGATAAATTCATTCGTAATGGCAAATAATCGAATCTATTCGATATCTAATTATTTGGCTTTAAACGTCTACTTTATTGCACAATTAGGAAATAATTATTGCATTCGCTTATAAATTATAAGATGTACGCGAGCAGAATTTTAGATTTCGAAATTTGTATAAAATAAAAGTAAATATGTTTTGCCAGCGGTAATTTTGTAGAAAATTCCTAAGCTTTAACAACACACACCACACAACAAAAACTACTGTTTTTGTAAAGCTTTTTGTGCATGTTTGGTGTTGTAAAGCTGGTTCCGTGTATCGTTGTTCTTGTAAAGTTAGTACCGTGTGTGCTTGTTGTTGCAAATTCGAATTTTTGTTTACATTTTCATTGCACGTGCTATTGTTTACATTCGAAAACCAGTAAGAGAGAGATAGGACGATTGCCTTTACTATATATGAAATTCTGTGTTGTTATTTTTACCGAGATCGTTCCATTTCACTTAACTTAAGCGTATCGGAAAAATTTTATTAAATTTGAAAAATAATATATTTTTCCAACAATGGTATAATAAAATCATGTATAGGAGACAGATAGATACAACTGCAATGCCAAGCCCAAGGAGGAAAATATATGTGTATATACATCGGAATCGACGTGATCAACATTATCACAGTGAGTAGCATAATCGGTTTTTATACCCATCACCGGGCGGATCTAGAATGAATTATAACAGCAAACATAATTCCACTCGCTTATCTAGAATATCAATACGTCTCGGCCAAATTTCTCCTTGATACCAGTTAGGACGCGAAAGTACGTGTGAAGAAAGTTCGCTCGTTTGTTTACCTAGTGAGCTGCTTAAGAGTTTCGCGAAAAAATTAGATCAAATTATTCCAATGTCCAACGAAAAGTCATCATCTAAAACCAATACCGCAGCTGCGGAGAATGCAGGAAACAGCAATAATAACGAAGACCAACAAACTGGTGCCGCAACAACTATAGATCCTGTTCAACGTTCTCAGGAATTGTATGGCGGAGATATGCAATTTAAAAAGGGAAAAGCACAGAGGATATATTGATCGTAACCGATGCCATGTCAAATTTGATGGCTCAGTCGCGGCCTCATTGTGAAGAGTTGTACATTTCGAATTGAGAGACGAAGGGAACGGAATCAAATTATGAAATTGTGGAGAGTTGTACATTTCGAATTGAGAAACGAAGGGAACGGAATCAAACCATATTCGATGAAATGTTCGCTGAGTTTCATTGTCTTGGGATGCGTAATGCGAACAAATGATATTGACAAGCGTTAGACGATTTGACATTTGATGACTTTGCGCTTAAGCGAATTAGTCGACTAGTACAAAGCAACCGGTTCTATCTGTGAATTGATTCGTGAAATCATGTTACACGGAAATTCGCGACCTAACGTTCAGAATGAAGGGAAAGAAGCCTGAAAAAAGAGTTAATCAAAATGATCAAATCAAACGTCAAGCCAAGTTTACTCACTCCTATTTTTGCAGTTAAAGTCAGAGTCAGAGGCAGATAGGTCAGAGTTGAAAGCGAGACGCATAAGAGTTGAGAAATTTTTGCGAGCGAAAAGGCAAAAGTCGAGACAAGTGAATGAGGTTGGTTGGTGGGAGAAGAGTAGCAATCCAACAAAAATGTCAGAGTAGAAGCAGTTGAACAGCGCAATGACGGCCCGAATAAATTTAGGCCAAAAGTAAATACGTATAATGAAACTGTCAAACTAGCCTATGACAAACGCCAATCCTGTGCAGCTAACTATGAGTGGACCGAATTCAACCTCAAAGAGGTCTTTTTGTCCCTCGTCATGTCACGTGACTCTATACTTCGTTTGCGGTGTCCTTGACGACGACTTTCGCAAATACACGGCAGAGGCACTGAAACCAAATTGCTATAGGTGTGCCTTCTACAATACGATCTGTTTTGCTTGTCGAAAGAACTATCGAAAGAGTTCAGATTCAGAGTTCAATTTCGGTCGACGTTAAATGTCAGCATAAAATGCTTATATGTCTGTTAAGATAAATGAAGTGTAGAAAAATTTAGAGGTTTACGTTTGCAACCATTACGGATCATTGTAGAAGATCTTGAGAGGGTTTACGTAATAAAAAAAGTGTATCGGAACGGAGTTCTAAGTTTATGATTCTCATATGGAGCACCGTAGTGGTAGTCAAAATGTCGTACCTGATACACTTTCTCGTATGGACATAGATCTCGATTAAGATTCATCGTATTTCTCCTCCGAAAGATATGTGCACCTAAAGTAAACAATTGAAAACACTCAGGACAGTTTAGCGGATCTCTGTGCTTTGGCTTTGGATGGCTTTGTTCAAAAAGTACAGGTTTTCGAACTGCAGATGACATTCTTGACGATAATACGTAGAAACTATGGGCACCTACAGAGCTCAGACACTTTAAGAAGATGTATTATTGGCCCGAGGCGATATGTACGAGGTGAACGCAAACGTTGTGAGCTCTACAAATGCAGTAAGATTCGTAATACTGAAAAGCTATCAGCGCGGCAGCAACAGTTAACCGAGAGAAAAAAAAAAGGGATCAAAATAAAAAAAATTTCCTAGAAAATGTATTCACGTTTCCTTTTTCATGCTGAGGTTATAATCCCAAAGTCGCAGAATTTTTGGTTTTTAAATTTTTTTCGCTCCACGCAATCTTAATGTCAACATAATTAGTAGGACGGGGGAAAAAAAAACTCAAATTTATTGAAAAATCATAACTCTGCAAGTAAGATTCTTATATAATATGATCGAATATCTGATATAGACGATGCGTTGAACGGTCCATGCTCCGAATCGTGGATGAATATCGCTGTATCGAAAGAATATACCTTCGGTTTATCTCCTTATTAATAGTGAACACTAATGCTAACCTCGTTTTTCGCGCCTCTCTACTCACAGACTATTCTTCACTGTCGCCGTGCCTACTTGTATTGGTGGTCAGATAAAAACAAAATCAAAATATAAAACAGACTTTCGTTTCAAATCCGTATGTGTCCCACCTTGAAGAGGTGAATATTTCACTTCAGATTCACTTAAAACCTTATTTGAGAGGATTATTTTTTTTTTTTTAATAAACCTGTAAACCAGGAATCGAAGGCAAACCGTACGACGTTGGAATGGTTTTTCAACACAAGAAAGCAAAAACGATTAAAGAACCACTTCGTTTATTGCCGCGTCCCCTCTTACGAACCTTACTCTGTCGAAAATATTTTTTCTCATTGCCATTTATTTAGATGGAGGCAAAGCAATCGGGTCTACGTTGCCTACCTGATCAATTAGATTGGGAATGATTGTGAACATATTTTTTTTATATGTACTACGATTTGCAATAGTATTAGTACACGATGAGATGTACTTTAAAGATTCTGTATATTCATCAAGATTTTGCCGCAGTCGTGTTTACTTAATCTTTCCCAGGATTTCTTCTACATCGGACATAAGGTTGTCCGCTCAAATGGAAGCAAAATCAGAAAACTTTATTAATTAAAGTAAGAGTTAAAGAAAATCTAATCACAGCTGGAAAGCGTGAACGCCAGGCTTTTACCTCTTTATTCGCTTTATATGTAATATGAATGACTAGCCTTTCCCAAGGGATACTTCGACAGTTATTAGTAATAGGAGAGGATTAGTTGATGCACACTTGTAATCATATTTTCATTCCATTCTCACGCGCATACATATAACGAAAAATTATACGCAATCTCTTGTGCGTAAACAATTAAACCGAAACCTCTTCTTAGGCCACTTAGCTAATAAGCAATACTTGCGAACGAATTCTGTTATATCGCGTACATGCAAGGCAACGTATGATATGTTTCGGTTTTTGTCTGTGTGTTAGTTAAATGAACAATTCGTTGTTTTTTTTTTTTTTTTCGATTGATATCAGTTTGCAAAGGTAAACAATTGTTAATAAAACGATTGTCAATATGATGATAAGTGATTTTAAAAACCGCAAATAATAACAATTTATTGAATATAATTTACTAAGGAGCGTTAAATAGCAATGAATACAAAAGTAAATCAAATTAAAACAATTGACAAAATGACAAATAAAGTGACAATATTAATAATAACCCACAGCAATGTCAAGACAAAGTTGATTTTAATTTTATAGATAAAAAAAAAAAAAATATATATATATATATATATATAATAAATTTAATTTAAAAAAATATATAAATAAATTTTATTTTTTTTTTTAACATTATCTATTACTTTATTCAACTTGATAGCTGAAATAATGCGCGTTTCTTCCCTATTGTTCTCTTTTTCTCGTTTTTTTCCAACGAAAACCTTCCTACTAAAACACTGTGAGTGCTGTGTGACGTCAATTGAAACCATGAAATTTGAGTTTAGTGATGGTTTTGTTTTACGTATAACAACACAAATAAATTCTTTATTACTAAATGAGGTAAAACACATGATAAAACGAAACTCTTAATACATTTAAAAACAAAAAAAAAAAAAAACAAAAAACAAAAAAACAAAAAAACGAAAGGCAGACTTTTTATGCGTTGGGTCGCACCTTTTATACTGAGCAATGTAAACAATTTCCAATTTATTTACAAATTGTATATGCACTATAGCAGTTAGGGTCTGCTAGTTACGTACATATAAACCAAGCCATCATATATAATTAGATTCTGAAAAAAGAATTCAAACTACGGCATACACAGCCTTTGTGATACCCTCAGGACGCCGGCAATCTGTTCTCTTTTCACATATCGATTATCGAGCAAATCCGGATTTTTTAATTGATTCTAGTGGAACAACCTCTTTTGGGTATCTGTTGTGTTCAGCATTATCTATGTTTGCACGACTTCGTTTGAAATCGGCAAGCCCTAGACATAGCTTCTTTCTTTCTTTCTTTCGATCAAGAAGCACTCTATTGTTTTTTAAAGAAAGCAATAGGTTACTAAAGACGTTCGTAAAACCGCTGTAACTCGTAAGTGAACTGGCAGGAAATTTTGCGACAGGTGTCGCTTGAAGCTTAGCATTTACATGTCATCGTTGGGCATTATTAGCCAGGTAGGTAACTTAAACCCCGTTTCATAATATCATAATCTAATAAGAGAAGTCTTCGCCTGAAGATTTTAATAAAAAAGCGAGCGAGCATTACACTATATACAGTCCTTGAGCTCATTAAATTTAGTGGCACTAAAAAGGCGATCACAAAAGGGAGCGATTACCACCATCTCCCTATCTCTTTATCTTTCTGCACTTTTTTGTGACCGTTACCATATAACACGAATAAGGGGCATGCCCTGATCACAAAAAAGAGGAAAGTAAGAAATTTATATTCAGCC
The DNA here is from genome assembly GCA_000688735.1 of Glossina austeni. NCBI lineage: Eukaryota > Metazoa > Arthropoda > Insecta > Diptera > Glossinidae > Glossina > Glossina austeni. The sequence goes on from KK502407.1 coordinate 793,691, forward strand.
ATAACCGAATTTCTTATACCCGTCCCCGCTATTCTAGAAAGGACTGAAAATAGGAAGAGAACTTAATTTTCATATTCTACAATATTAGGTGGGCGCGGCTGATTTTTTCTACTTTACGACTAACAAGCAGAAAACACGGAGACAAAAGTTTTTGCTGCATAGGTGTGTGGCCGTTGTAAGCGTGTTCTTCGAGAAGCTTGGGTCATTGTCAAATTCTTTTGCAAGCTTGCAGGCGATATCTTCATTTTTGCGAACTGTGGAACGTTTACCACATTATACCACACAGTTGCGTAGACGCACAGATGAACGGACGGACATGGTTTGGTAGATTTCGAATTTGAAACTGGCCAAGCTTTTTGAACACTGCTTCTGTGCCTTACAAAAATCTTGGAAAAAAAATAAATATATGACACACTATAAAATTAAGTAGGTGCGGCCGATTTCTTCCATTTTTGTAGGGGTACTGCAGCACTGCCCACTGAAAATGGGGTAGAGTTTTTATAGATATATCTGTAGCAGTTTATGAGTGTGTGCTTGAAAAACACAGGTGTCTCCATTTTGCGTAGCACTATAGATATGTGCTTCGACCGGTTTAGCGCATTTTCAATACCAACCTGCATGCAAAAACTTCCCATGTTTTTGCAAATTGAAATGAATTCGATAGCTTCTCTTTTGCTGGCTGAGGAATATTTAATGTGGCGGGAAAACGGACGGATGGACAGATGGACAGACGGACTGACAGGGATACTTAAATCGATTCAGAATTTGATGCTGATTAAGAATATATATAGTTTGTGGAGTCGCCGAAGAGTCCGTCTGGACGTTGCAAACGTTTTGATAAAATGAATATACGCTCCATCCTTCGGCAATGACTGTAAAAAAGACGAGGTGGACTGTTACGATTAAATACTCCAAGAATTCCATATGCTGGGTCAAGGATATACACCCAAAGAAAAATTTTCTAATAAATATTCTTAAGCGCAACAAACGTTATGAAAGGGTGTGAAGTTATATTTAAATATAACTAGCAAAGACACAAACCAAAATTTGTTTACAGAGCTCTGTTAAGCTCTTAACAGAATGCTACGAACGAAGTCTCGGAGGAATTTAAGTCAAAATTCAGTTAAAATACAACTTTTGGAAATTTTTTTTGCAAAATATAATAAACAAAACATGTATTTATGTAAATTAATTAATATTTGTAATGTCAGTATTTTTACACTATGTCATAAATGAGGTTGATAAAGCGAAAGTTTGCTTACCTACTGTGGGCAAACCCTGTCCGGTGAAAAAATGAAACTAGCACAGCATGAATCCTCTATTAATAGCCTTTCCAACGATGTGCAGGTTATAGTCAGTTTTGCTCGGAGAATTTTTTTATGGGACTTTGAATATTGCCATACTTAACATAATACAGGCTAACATATAAGCAAATTTTGATAGGTCACTGTGGCCAAATCCTGCCCGGTGAAAAAATGAAACTAGCACAGCATCAGACAGAATCCTCTGTCCCTCCGTGCAAGAACTTGGAATTTTTTTGCCCAATTTGAAATAGATGGCTTTGGATTGCAACGGTATAAGTACTTGCAACGGTGTAAGTACTTGCAACGGTATAAGTACTTGCAACGGTGTAAGTACT